>JAKSZP010013494.1:0-94138 GCA_022478985.1 Massospora cicadina
AAAATCACCACAAATACGTTTGGACCACTTAAACAAATACTATAATACACTGTAATACAAATAATATTTTATCATAAATATAAATTAATAAAAAGTTTAGTATAATGTGAATTTTTTAATATCTTTATTTTGTATCTAAATTTAACCTCTACCCATGCAGCTAGGAACTTTTTTTGCACGCCTTTTTCTTATGTACATCTTCTGAGCTCCAATGGTGGTTTTGGGTGGTTTTTTACCATTTCGATTTCATTTGACTTCATATTTGAAATTGTTATTAGCAATGCTAAACCTACGAATTGTTCGTTAACACATTTATCGCCCTATCACCCATATTTGGGTGACGGGGCCCCACGGAAGCATACCTATCACCCTTATTGGGTGACATGGCGACGAATGTGTTAAGTAACGAAATGCAATGACACCATATCATGGCTGTAAAAAATATTGCACATGTTTCGGACAATGTTCAGCTATAAGGCATATATCATGTATCATGCTCTTAAGCTTTTTACAATAAGGTAAAGGGGTTAAATCATTTTGATACCGATGACTGATCTTTGGAGCCAATCAGATAATTATTATATGATTAGATTTTGAAATTATCAGATAAGTCTTATTTCGATGATTGAATTGACACACAAGCCCGTTAAATTATAGACAGTTAACTTTATTGAACTTTGCTGTTACGAGTAGAATTAGTTTTCCTTTAATCAGTTTTACTTTCTAGGTACGTTTTTATCTATGCTCGGCTTTTTAAATATTCTTGAGCTACCTGGTTTTCTATTATAGTTTTTGAGTTTATTTCAACTCCCGGTTTGAATTGCTTCCCTTAAGCCTTCCACAATATAAATAGATGTACCCTTTATTTTGTAACAAGATTCACATTTTCATCTTTTTAAATTTTTGAATAGGGATTTTTAGGGTCGGTTCGTTACGGGTTATTCTACAATTGAGCTTTGGGCAAATTAATTTACTAGTAAGGATGTGTTATTATGTTGAGGGTGTCAAAAGTATGCTTGTAATATTTTGTAAAGGGTCTTTTACCGAGTGATAGTTTTGTGGCGAACTCAAGCCTCCGAGTAGAAAAGCTGTTGCCATTGAGTTAGGATTTGTTTGGGCTTTTAATGTACTTCTTTTTATTTAGGCTAGCTTATTGTCTTAAATTAAATTTCTTTATTTTAGCTATTGCCTTTTATAGTGACTTGAGCTCAATTGTGATGAATTCTTGGGTACAAAGCATGCGGCGGCACCCAGCAGTGGAGGGGGGTGCTGACGCTGTTTGCGCGGTAGACTCCTGGATATTTATTAGTCGCGGTTCATCCCTTGTATTTTTTTCAGCGGATGCCAGCCATTCTGACAGGTATTATGATGTGGCATGCCCAGATTTGCCAAAAGGTTGCACGATCACCGCTCTCGTACCTAACCTGCAAAAAACTTTTCTGGCTGTCAGCTGTAAAATGGCTGGAGTTGAACATCGAGTTTTGGCAATCTCACTGGAGTTTCTGAGCTGCAGCTCGGAGTCTAGCTATCAATCTACTATCACGTCTCAAGCTTCATGTAGGGCCAGTGTAGTTATGAAAGGGGCTGAAGCTATCCAACTACAGTGGCATCCTCTATCCCAAGGGACAAGTTTGGCTATCCTTGATACGCATAGTGTGTTTCGACTGTTTGAAGTATCTAAATCTTCATCGACGCTTCAGCTGGAGTGGGATTTAGCCAGACCTGATCTCAAATATAGTCCAACTTTAGTCGCGGACCGACTAATTTGCAAGGGGGCGTTTTACTCGGACGAAACTGTCATTGGGTTTAGCTTTTTACCATCGGAAATGACATATCCTTCAGGGTGGGATGCATTTACCATGGTTATTCTTTCCCGCTCTGGTTTGCTGCGCAGTGTCTGTCCAGTAATGCCAGCCAATTGTCTTGTTGACAAGTCGGGGCTGTGTTGTGAGCTTTACCGCAGCCTTCAGCAATTGGCAAGCTCAGCTAGCCTATACAAGGAGTCGGATTGTCGTCACCATTCACTTAATGTGCAATTTCTTTCTCGCATCATTTCAAGTTACAGTGCTATGGAAGATCGAAGCTTTGTTCAGGCTTCTAGCCATCTGCACTTTACTCCGCTGGCCTCAGCGCCCCTTAGAGCGGCGCCATATCCCTTTTCCGCCACTTCCCTACCACCACCTGCCGCTAGCCTATTAATCCTTTCCACCCCTCGGGCACCCATTTTGCTTGTTGGCTATCGCGATTTGCTTGTGGTTTATGCCTTAACCTCTTCACCTGGCCCATTGTGGGCTGCAACCGAGCAGGCCAAGCAAATTAAACCTCAACTCACCACCCTTGAGCTGATTCCACTTGAAGGCGTTCACCGCATGGTTCAAGACAAATTACGGCCCCACGTCGTCTATTGTTTCCATGCCGAGGGTGTGAATGCCTTGAACCTTGAAGCCCATATCACCATCCTCAACGCCCAGCAGCTGCCCCGCCAGCTTCCACCACCATCACCCTCTCAGGCTATCCCTATGGCTACAAAGCGAGCCACCAATATGGCTCTAATTCAGGGCATTCCTTCAATTGAAATTGGGACCTTGTTTCTCACCTCAAACAGGGCTCTTCTCCCTTTACCAAGCCAATGGTTTGGAGAGCGTGACATTCCTGTATCTGATAAGCCTCAAATTTATACCTGGTTCAAGGACTACCTCCCCAAGTATTTGCCCCCTGAGTGCCACGCTGATAGCATATCTCAATCCTTGGACCAGCTGAACCAAGAAATTGTTGCTCTTAACGTGACGTAAGTACCCATACTTTCTTTTACTGATGATTCAGCTGCGACTATCTTCAGACGCGCCAACTTACCCAAAGAGACCTTATCGTCAAGGCTGCTGAGGCTGTTGCTGTTATACCCCAGACCCCTCAAACAACTAACTACCCTCATTATAATATGAATGATATCTCTTCACGTCTAGCCAATGCTAAGAACCGCTTTGAGAGTGTTTGCTCAAAATTACAAAATCTAAATTCTCAACTATGTAATCCTGTTGCAGCTTCTTCCACATCCACTTGAGGGGCTTATTAATAAAGTGGTCAAAGACTTTATTATATTTTTTATTTCTTAGTTAATACATAACTTGTAGGTTAAACTCCTTTTAATTATTAATTAATTTTTAATTTTATTCGAGGTGGGCCGACCTGGGGACAATACTGCACCAATTAAGGGGAAATCGAATGAATGGGAAAGGAGGATAAAACCCAAAAACCTCTATGCACAGCATACGATAGGCCAGGAACTCCATGGACCGCCTTTGCTATTTGGTATCTCAGTTTGGGGCATTGGTGCGCAACGCCAATACAGTCATAATTGTCCCCTACCCAAAGTTCATCGACCGGGATTCGAACTCTGGGAGTCAGTGATAGATGGTCCATATTCTACCCCTGGGGTATCCTCCCCTTAATTATTAATTAATAGCCAATTAGATTTTAAGCTGCATCAGATTGCAAAATTGCTTTTATTTTAGTTTATTAAACTTACCTTCTCAAACTATTACATATTCAGATGTTTTTAAACATTACTGCAACCTTGAGCTTTAATATAAAGCTAACATAAATTCTGTGAAATTTAATAATTGTTGGCTTTATTTTATTAGCCTTAAATAGTTTACAATTTTCTTTGAATGTAAATGCATTTTCTTCTAACAATGAAATATGTCTATCCCTTAGAGTTTTAGTTATTTTTACTGACTTTGCATCAATTTATCTATAGTACGTGGCAAACACACACTACTGCACAGGTTAAGTTCCTCCTTGGAACTTCTCAGATCTTTGATCACTAAACCTCTGTCCTCTGACAAGGACTTATTTCACTGAATATCCTATTAAAGCGTTACACAGTACACGATTCCTATGATTCCTGGTATAGTAAAACTCTACTCCAGGAATGACTTCCAAAATACTGAATAAATTCAGGCAAAATGTAATTCTTTATTGGAATAATTGTGGAAATAATTATAATTGACATCTTAGCCACATAACAATGATGTCTTGATCCTGGGAGCACAATTGGCATGGAGTAAAATGGATATAATGAGTACAAAGGATTCAATAGGTATAATGGTACCCGTTTACAGGAAAAGGCTTTTTAAAAAATGAGGAACAGCACACAATGATTCTGGAATGGCTGAGGGGGGTTTGGATGATAAAGCAGACATCAACACTCGTTGACAGCTTGGTTACTTGCGTTTGGTATAATTATGTTTAAGTAATGAAAAAGGAAAGGAAAGTTATATATCTTAAGTCGAGTCAACGCTTTTAACAACATAGTTTTCCCCTTGACTTGATTCATTCTTCAAATAACTCTCTTAAAGGGTAGGTTAGCTGTTATAGTAGGGTTTTAGGAACTTTGCATGAGCCCTATTCATAATCCACCTGTTAAGATTTGGGTTTGACTAACCATATAACATCAACTCCAGTAATGTCACCTCAAATGCCCTATAGACCTCAACACTACCCAGGCCACCTTGTCCCACTGTCTGTGTCTCTTAGCAGATTAATTCCTATTGATTCACCATCAGACATTATTTGATACTTCTGTCATAAAATCAAATTATTGCAAAATTATTTACTATATGACCCAAATTTTTAGGGATCAATTCCTATTAATACGTTGACCAGACATCTGATGCCCCAAACTAGTTATTCACCTATCAATTGAAAATCACTAGAATTATCCAGCCAAATCTTCTGTAAATGTCCTCACTGGCCAAATTTACACCATGTCTTAAGAAAAACACACCCAACCTTTGGCCATCAACAACTAAAACTTCACACCAGCATGGAGAACCTATTAATGAGCCAAAAATGGAAAACACAAGAAGGTTTTGGCGCTGCAGAGAAGGCCAACCCATAGATCACATTCCAAAGGCCCCAGCATATATAATGGAGGGGCTATATATTGGAATAGGGAAGTGGTAATGTAAATTTTTAGATACACTAATGATCAAACCCTGTCACCTTTTAAGTAAAACAGGTTTTACATTCATGACAGATCTTCATTGCTGGATGTATCAATCAAAAATGCAACAGAACTGAAAAATATACTTTTAGTAAAAGCCTATTTTCACTTAATTACACATTTTTTGAGGTATACTGTCTTCATACAGCTATAACTAATTGAGTGCAAATCTACCTATGATTATAGTGACCAGTTGTAATTCATATTGAAATATTCTGGTGCTCACTACAGGGTGCACTTTTAATAATACAGTCAGCTAACTAACCTTAGCTCACTTAACATGTGAGGCTGACTCACTGCTCAGGGGGTCTACTCTGTGCAGATTAGGCACCAGAGAACCTTTGCTAAGATCACAAAAACCCTCATAAAGCAAATTCTCCTCTGATAATACCCATTGTAGCATTGATATCCTTAGTATACTGTTTGCAATCATGGAGAATATATTAGTGACACTCTTTGACATGTTTGCTATATATTGGTCTTCAGAACTCAATGGAAGCTAATCCAACCTCTCTATTGGCAGCTCAGCTCTAAGGTATCTGTGATATAAAATATCCTGTTCAATCAGAGCAGATCTCAGACTGGTTACTGTAATCTGATCACTGGCTAATTCCATCCTGGCTACTGGCAATTAGTTCACTTAAACTATTGTGATTGAAAACACAATTTTAAAACTAAGATTCTTTGAAAAGGTTTTTATTAATGTAAAAAGTGAAGTATTTTATACTTCTGATGAGAAATCAGGATAGAAAATGAATTATAATGTGAAATAAAATAGGAATTTGGGTATCAACATGGATATTTTCAAAATCCACTAGCTAGATGGCGTCATACTGCTTCTTTTGTGGCTTTGTCCATTTTAGCTAATTATTGTATCCATAAGCTCCTTCTGCGATGTTAACCCTGATCCCTGGATGTCCTGGGGCCCATCCATCTGTATCTACTTCTGGGTTTTGGATGGTGTATCTTCTTCAGATAATACTTTAATACCAAATCTTATAGTATTCTTGTTGACTTCAGGTTTGAGTGACGGCACTCTCTCAATGTGCCTCACATTATATTCTAAAAATATTTTTAAAAATTGATTGATTTTTAGATTTAATAATATTCATCTTTAAGCCTCAATTGTTCTCATCAGGGTAATTTGGTCAAGTCATCACTGCATTGTTAGTAAATTGAAATTTATTTTGGCCTCTAATGGTATAAAAGGGGGGTCAATTTTTATATGAATCTTGGGTGACATTGTCATCTTCATTAAATAAATTTTTCTGAAGTGTCAGAGAGAATTACCTCACACAATGTCAATCTGATGGTGATGAAACTTGTTTTATTCACCTGAATCTATAAAAAGGGCTTGTTCATCTCCATCTTCGCTGGGTTGGTTTTCAGCACCTTCACTGGTTTAGGGGTGAAATCCACACATTCCATCAGTTGAGGAATGATCTGCTGATCTACTTATGGCCTTATCTATGACACTTCCCCTTCCAAGGCAAGACTGAGGAAATGACCTCAGGTGCCAAAAATGTACTCTATTTTTAGAAAATGTTTATATCATCATCCCAGATGGAGTATACAGCTCCTTTCTTTGTTATGACAGTAGCAGGCCCAGTCCAAATATCTTGCAATTTCTTTGTTCCCTTCAGGTGATAGAACAAAAACTTGTCCTCTAGGCTGAACTCTGGTAGCATAGTTCATCTTTAGTCCCCCTTTGAATTTGAGAGATAGTTGCCTCAATATTGTTTAAGGCTTTTATCTGAATTCTGATAAGGTTGTCAGCTAGATACTGGTGATAGCTTCCTAGTAGCAGGTTCTTCTGGTCTGTTGTGATGATCGGTGCTAGAAGGGTTAGCAGAGATGCCACTCACCTATAAAGGGATATGAAAGGGAACATCCTCATCATTTAGTGGTGGCTCAACTGGAAAGCCAACAACACTGAGGGCAGCAAATGATCCAATCTTAATTTGTAATTGATGGCACCTTCTTCATGATCCCTCCCAAGGTTCCATTGAATCACTTGACACTTCCAATTGAGGATGGAGTGTAAAGGGGTAGTGAACTGCTGCTTCACTTATACTTAGTCTATCAACTTTATCACTATGTTTAAGATGAAATTCTTTCCGTTATCTGAAAGTAAAACTTGAGGGCAACTGTAACTAGTGATAGCTTGATTGTAAAGGAAGCAAGTGGTGGAGTTTGCAGTATATAACTTGACTGCAGAGGCCTCAACCCACCTAGTAAAGTGGTTAATTGTGACTAGATAAACTTATATCCACTGGAGGCAGTTGGTAGTGGTCCCACCACATCAATTAAGACATTGCTGAAGGGCGTTGTGGAGGGAATAGCTGTAAACTTGAATCACTTCTTTAGCGGGCAGAAACTCACACAAGTTATGCATAATTCCAAAACTTGATGAACTTCATCTGACGTGCACTCACAGTAGAATCTCTCTTTCAAGTATGCCAGCGTTTTCTGAAATCTTCTGTTACCCATGTGCTTGTGGGCCTCCATTACCAACTCCATGCAGTCACTAGGCCAAATATAGAGGTACCACTTGTTTTAAATCTTCTTTTGTAGATTTTCATCATCACGCTGGGTGACTTTAAGACATCTCCTCAGAAATCTCTTGACTTTATCTTTTTTATTCTGTCAGGCCTCTTCTGGCAGCCCAATTAAGTTATAAAGTTGATTGCTCTCTGGTGCCTGCAAGTGAAACACTGGCAATCATTATGGGCCATCAGTGTTTAGGTGTTTGTCTCCTGCTCAATATATGATTTAGAAAACATAGCCTCAGAGGATTACAGCTCAGCGTGCAAGGCATCCATCAGGATCCTTCATGTTCTGCAACCCTTGGAGCAATATGTGATCTATTACTACCTTAAAATGTACCATGTACAAATAATGTCTGAAGTGTTTAACTGATCTGATCACTGCCAAGCACTAATGCTCAGTGACCGTGTAACTCTTCTACACAATGCTAAACGCCTTTGAGTAGTATTTAATCAGGTGATACACCACATCTTCATCTAATCATGTCAGGATTGCATCAAGTCCTGCGTCACTGGAGTTGGTATAGAGGTAGAATGCTTTGTTGAAGTCAGGATAGGCCAATATTGGTGCCTCTACCAATCTTGCCTTTAACTATGCAAAAACCTGCTCCTGTTTCAAGCCTCACTTGAACTTAATTTCCTTAGTGAGCAGGTATGTGAGGGGTGTTGCCAAGCCCATGAGATAGGGGATGAACTGACAGTAAAATTCTATCATTCTGAGTAACATTTGATTTTCCCTAATGCTCCTTAGTGACTACATAGTCATGATGGCGTTCAACTTTCCATCTTGAGGCTTGATTCTGCTAGGACTGATCTCATGACCAAGGAACTCTAACTGTTTGTTGAGAAAGGTGCACTTGCTCCATTTCAGCTTCAGATTAGATGCGCACAGCTGTGTAAAGATCTCACAAAGGTTCTGCAGATGCTATTAAAATGTTTGGCTGAATACAGTGATGTCTTTGAGATATATCAACACACTAGATAACTTGAGATCATCAAAAATGTGATCCATCACGCGCTGGAAGATAACGGGGGCGTTTCAGAGTTTCTGCAGCATCCTAATGGGTCAAACAACCCCTAGATACTAATCAAGGTGCATTTTTTGATCTTCTGGTGAGAGCTCCATCTTTCAGTAGCCGCTGGCCAGATCCATTGCCAAAAAGTACTTTGAACTACCCAGGAGTTTCTGAGCATCATTGATGCTTTGAGCTGGTATGAGTTCTTCTTAGTTATCTCATTTAAATGGCAGTAGCCCATGACTACTCTATGAGTTCCATCCTTTTTGTATAAAAGCAACAAAGGAGATCCACAGGGACTTATTAATGGTCTGATTAGCCCTGCTTTGGCATGTTGGTTCAGCTCTTTCATGATAACTGCATCCTCTTCTTTTGAGTCATGGTAGGGTTTGGATTTGAATGGTATAGTGGAACTGGTATCCATTTTGTAGAACTAGCCATTGCATAGTCCATAATCATTGGATTTGGTACTGAAGATGTCGCTGAACTCATCGAACAGTTCATAAAGCTCCTTCTGCTGTTTAGGGGTTACATTAATAGACCTGAGCTCATAAAAATCCCTTACAGCATGTACATATTCAATGTCCTGGTAACTGGTTAATAAATTTAATGCAACAACCTGTCCTTTTTTGACTCTAATAGGTCGAGCAGTGATATTATCCAAGATGATGTTCAACTATCTAGAGTAGTTTATGTCATAGAACCCTGGTAGTACTCTAGGTTCTTGCCTGCAGATTCCATCACGGCTGTATACTTCCAAGATGGTATCTGACAAAATCTTAGAACTACTCAACAGGGTCATCTGGTGTTGATCCACTTGTTGAATCTCTATAGTCTCAGTGGCGCTCAGTGGATGCCCTTCCTCCATGCTAACGGTAGGTTTGTAACTGCTTTACACCCTTCTCAGTTAGGGTGTAGTAAATGGAACAAATAGATTTTTTCATTTCAACCAAGAACTTTCACTGCTTTTGCAGTTTGACATCTCCGTTTTTAAATAACAGTGGAAGTTAGTAACTCAAGATGCATATAGTGCTGGATGTTAAATCAATCTTTTCTCCAAACTTTAAGAGAACCTGCGTCCCAGTCAAGAAATCATATTGATCAAGTCTAAATCCACTGCCAGCGCTGTTAGGACCATGCACTTAAAGCATAAGGGTAGTGTTGAATAGGCCCCTAGAGCGCTGGTAATTTATGGTCCTGCGGTGCAGTACTTCACATTATAATTGATATTTAAAAAGTACTAAAGCTTCTTTATGAAATTAGCTAATATTACATTGACTGGAGCCCTGGTGTCCAGTACTGCTAAGACGCGCACCTTCTGGATAATCACTTCAACTAACATTACACTCTCGCTGAAAGGGTTTCCATTGGTCAATATGTTAGTAGCAGATCCTTCAAACATTATAAGAGCAGTAGAGTTTTTGGTAGTTTTGATTTTATTCTTGCTATCTGGTGCCAAGTTCTTGAAGGTAGCCATGACTAGCTACTCTCCTTCCTTAACTGAATTAATGACCCAGGTAGGCTGATTTGCTTGCGCCAAGTAGGTATTGCTCAATTTAGATCTGTCAGTACTATGAGCTTTTAATCTAGCAGGCGTAGCCACTGCACTAGGTGTCTTAACATGGGGTGTCCTGCACTAGCCAAATTGTCATCCTCATGATCATCTACACCTTCAGTGCGGTGATCCACCCAATTTACAGCATTAGAGGTATCCTCTTTGGAGTTTGCTTCCGCCTTTTCTGTGGTGAGTAACGGACAAGCTTAATAAAAGTGCTCAGGTTGATGGTAATTATTGCAGGTTAACTCTCGATGAGGCAAGTGCGCAGGTGGTTTAAACTCTTATTCTTTGTTTTGATGTCCTTATTTTTAGTGACATAGATGGCCTTGCTAACTCATCAAGGGGCGTTCCCATAGCTTTGTAATAAGCTTTATATGTCCCTTGTATGGCAAATAAAGCTTCCTTAATCACTTTGAGGGACATCACGCATTTTACAGCTAGTGTCATGCATTTTTAAATTGGGATGCATCTCCAATGAACTCAGCAGATCGGTTTTCACATGAGTAAATCCATGGTTCTGTAGTCCACAATTGTTGAGCCTTGAGATTGTAGCATGAGACTTAGTTTCTAACTGACTCATTTTTTATCATTTTCATAAGGAGGAACTCTTACTTCTTATTTTGGACATCTTATTCACTAATGAACTCAGAAAGTAGAATACTCTTCACTTTGGTACAAGATAGTCCAAGTTGTAGGCTCAGCTAAGGATCTCCTGAGCCTCACATCTAATACACTCTTGTATGTGGAGAATCTTCTGGCGATCACTAGCGCCATCCATGCTGTTCTCATACATCTGGAGGATACCATAAATTGTCCCTTCTCCAGGTGTATACATGGTCTTAAAGTACAGTATAAGGTTAAGATCTTCTTCAACAGGGTCAGGTTTACATTGTTGATTGTGTAGCAGTTCAGACTAGTTTGACATTCTGATGAGAGACCCATATAGATGACTCCAATCAATTTACTGGTTGAGTAGAGTTAGGTTCAGGTATAGTACGCATTTATGCCTTCAATTTGTCTATACTTTTGTCCATAGCAAACAGAATATTGTCACGTTGTTCCAAGCACTCTCCATATTCATTCAAAATACTGATGGTTTCACTATTCTCTTTTTTAAGATATATGTTTCCATCCTCAAGATTCCTAAGAGTATGTTCCAGTTTTATGGTAGGTAATGGTTCTCTTACAATAGCTAGAGAGGCAATTTTGGGCTCTTATGGAAGTTTCCTTGACACGCTCAAGATTGTTGCATGAATCATGCACTTATAATTTAAGGATATGGAGACTTGAACATATTGTATCCTTCTCCCACACCAGGAGCTCAGAAAAACCTCTCTATGTTATACTTCCATATCTGCTTCATCATCAGACTACTTATAAGAACTCCTTTGTTCCTCATTAGGTCCTGATGATGCCACCCCTGTAGTGAGCACTGCATTCAGCTTGCAAACTTTGGCTCACTTAACACGTGAGGCTGACTGGCTGCTCAGGAGGTCTACTCCATGCAGATTAGGCGCCATAAAATCTTTGCTAAGATCAAATCATCCGCAATTAGCAAATTCTCCTCTGATGCTATCCATTGTAGCATCAATCTCCTTGGTATATTGTTCATACCCATGGAAAATCTCTTAGAAACACTCTTTGACATGTTCATTATATGTTGGCACTCATGACTCAATGGAAGCCAATCCAACCTCGGTATTGGAAGCTCAGCCCAAGTTATCTGCAATATAGAGTGTCCTGTTAAATCATACCAGATCTCAGACTGGTTACTTTATTCTGATCACTGGCTGATCATAGACTGGCTACTGGCGATTAGTTTACTTAGACAACTATAAGTGAAAACAAAAGGATAAAACTAAGATTCTGTGAGAAAGCTTTTAATAATGTAAAAAGTGCTTATCTTATACTTCTGATGATAAGTCAAGATAGAAAATAAATGATATTGTAAAATAAAGTAAGAATTTGGGTATCAAAATGTGGGATATTTAGGATCCCCTAGTTAGATGGCGTCTAACTGCTTCTTTCATGGTGTCATCCATTTGAGCTAATTTTTGTATCCATAAGCTCCTTCTTGCAGCGGTTATTCCTGAGACTGGATGTCCAGAAGACCTTCCATCTGTCCCCATTTCTGGATTTTAATTAATTGCATTTTTTGATATTACTTTATTATCAAATCTGATAATATTAAAGTTTTTTTAAGGTTTAAGCAATGGCGCTCCCTCAATGTGCCTTGCATCATGTTTTTAAGTGTTTCTCTTTCTTCTAGCACTAGTGGTGCCCAACTAAAAAGGGGGAGCTGCCACGCATCTTTATTTGCAATTGAGCCAATTAAAGAGTTTATCATTAATTAATAAATTCCCAATATAACACCTTAGTTAACAGCCTAGGAAGCCATATCAGAAGGTGAGGAAGATTTGAGGAAACTTTTTGTCTGGTGACCGCTTTAGCTGGTGGACCATGGTGGACAACATTGGGATAAAAGCATTAGTGACATGTGGCATAAGGAGTTATAGTTGTGGGTTTTATTTGTTTATGAGGCTGGCGGTGTCCATTGCCTCAATGTATTGAGAAAATTTATGATCAGTAAAAGCGATGAGAGCAGGCACACAAGTGAATGACTTGATGCGCTAGCAGGTTTGGGGATAGTTGGGGTCAAAAAGAGAAGTTTTTGCCATGTCAATGTAAGTGCAGCTCTCACCAAAAGTGAGTCCTAATTTCATATTTTGCATCTTTATCAAAATTATGGGGGAATTTTGGGACAGGAATACCCTCAACGAGGGGTTCCATTGCCCCATGAAGATGCTGGCTGAGTAGGGTGTTGAAAGGAGCAGCTGCGGCCTTCACAGCCTTTTTGAGTAACTCTCAATAATGCTGATTTCTGATTATTGTAATAAATTCCTTGAGCCTCAATAGTTCCTATCAGGGTAATTTGGTCAAGTCGTCGCTACATCATTAATAAATTACAATTTACTTTGGCCCCATAGATAATAAAATGGTCCAATTTTCATATGGAACTTGGGCAACGTTGTCATCTTCATCAAATAAATTTCTGAATCCTTAGGACAAAATTATTTCACATGATGTCATCTGTTGGTGGTGAAAATTGTATGACTCAACCAAATCTATAAAAGAGGATCATTCATTTCCAGCTGCAGCAGGTTGGTTGCCTGCACCTCCATTGGTTTAAGGGTGATATCTACTCATTCCACCAATTGAGGAATGATCTACTGTTCTATTTGTGGCCTCATTCATAAAAATATCATAGAAGAAACCAATTAATATGAGTCGAGATTTTAGCCACTTTGCTCTTGGCTTCAGGGACAAGTACCCCTCTCAACACATAGACTTTAAAAATCCAACTGGGACCACTTCCACATCAGCAGTTTGATTAATGAAGGAAAATGACGCTTCCTTTATGGAGCTCATCTAATAAGGCTGTCAGCCCCCCAGTCTCTATGACAGATGGCTAACATACCCTTAAGAAAGTCAAGAAATTCATGATATGGATTTTCCGCAAGTATAGCCTCTCCATCAAAGCCAACAATGAAGCCACTTAAGTATGTTTAGAAGTTAAAATAATAATAATTATCTGTATGCAAGCAACCAAGTATACTGAGAAATTACTAATGTCTGCATAATTAAAAAAATCTCTACTCAGTTACAAATAGTTAAGATAATTGACCAATACATATATTCATCTATCTACCAGACTATGTAAATCCTATCTTGGCAGCACATCAAGGTTAACAGACTGGTTGAGTATACAGAGGCTTGATGCTGAGACAATCAGTTTATGGAAAACCAACTAGATGTCACCTTATGGGAGGTTCACGCAATCATTTTACACAAACAATTCAGGAAAGTGTAACAATTTAGTTCATCTTTATTGTTGCATTTTGACTCAAATTTGCATTTTCTGAATCCAAGTCAAATCGTTTAAAAAGATTTTGTCCAGATGGTTTTTAGTGCTGGGTTGTGCCTCACCCAAATTGTAGATTAATCTTGTATGAGCCTAATTGATGATTTGGGTGAGACCCCCAAAGGGCAGCCATTAAAAGGCGCATTCACCAATTCTGAAGCTCACTTCAGAATTCTACCCCTAGCTTTCCCTCCTGAGGAGCATTGTTGGTTGCTCTCCAGATGAGCTCTGTTCAGTGGGCCCTTTTTATATCCAGAATAAAAACAAAGATTGTTTTGGGGTTAGCATACCTCACTTACCTGTTGGTCTTTTTTGAGTGTCCAGTTTCAAGAAGCTTTCACATGGTTGGGTTGGACCAACCACAATAGAGGACTTTGCATAACTAACTCATATTAGTAATGTTTAGTGCTGTTGGTGCCCCAAACCTCTCCCTACTTGAAGTTATGCTGCTTTGGTGCTGTCAGTGCACCAAAGGATCATTTATTATATGGCGGTCAGAAACTGGGATTTTCTGACTGTTACATAATTCCAAAGTCAAATGTGCACTGCACGCCTCTGATTCCCAGTTTGGCTGACCTCAGTGACTACTTGGTCCCAGTTGTTGAGGAACCAGTACTGGTGGGAGCTGGTGACTGATGAACAACCCTTGACCCAAAGTAACCATCAGCTGAAAATCCTGGTGGGGCCTCCCGCTTACCAGGAATTCAGTTGGCACTGAGGGGACCTGCCCTAGCATGGCTCCCTCACCAACAGATGGTCTGCTCAGAAAGGGGATGGCTGTCCAGATGCGCTGAACTGCACACCCCTCTCACGCTTCTGTTGGAGAAAGTGCCTTTCTGGTTGAGATGGGAAGACCATTGCCAACAGGAGCCTGGGAGGGAGTGCAACACAGCCACATGCTTGGTGTGTCCTCATGCCAGGTGGGCTGATTCTAGCAGCCCAGTCCCAATTTGCCCTCACCATTTGTCTTTTCTCTCAAGGGGCCCAGAGTTTCTCTGAGCTAATTTTCCTGGGGCTCGAGGTAACTCACCCCAGGAAGCCCTCATTGTGGCAGCCTTCCACTGTGGGGTCCATCTTTGAGGAGGGGTCCTTCTCTAGCAGGGGGTAATGTAACAATTGAGTTCATCTTGATTGTTGAATTTCAACTTGAATTTTGATTTTCCAAATCTGAATCAAGTCATTTAAAAAGCTTTTGGTTCAGTTGGTTTTGGGTGCTGGGTTGTTCCTCACCTAACTTGTAAATTAAGCTTGTTTGAGCCTAATAAATTATTCAGGTGAGACCCCCAAAGGGCAGCCATTAAAAGGTGCGCCCACTAATTTCAAAGCTCACTTCAGAATTTTACCCCTAGCTTTCCCTCCTGGGCAGCATTGTCAGTTTCTCCCCAGATGAGCTCTGTTCAGCGGGTCCTTTTTATATCCAAAATTAAAATGATTGTTTTAGGGTTAGCATACATTGTTTACCTATTGTCCTTTTTTGAGTGCCCAGCTTGAGGAGCCTTTGCATGGTTGGGTCAGACCAACCACAATAGAAGACTTTTCATATACAACTCATAGTAGAAATGTTTGACTCTGTCAGTGCCCTGAACCTCTACCTACTCAAAGTTAGGCTGCTTTGGTGCTGTCAGTGTACTAAAGAATCATTTATTATATGGCATTCAGAAACTGGGATTTTCTGAATGTTATGGAAAACAAAGCCAATCATCAAGTAATGAACTTGCCAACAAGCTGGATGGTAATATAGACCTCATCATTAGTGAGATATTACCACTGTGGGGCATCAGCATGATGGGTGGCCAATGTAACCAATTACTACACTCAGATCAAGAGATAAATGAAACCAAAAGTGGTGCACCATATAATACAAGAAGCCATCAACCAAGAGTATCATGCTCAGATAGAACACTATCAAACAGTTGTAAGAAGATTTGGACTGTTATCTTAGTCACCTCTTGGGCACAGTGATCGATCACCACAAGAAGTTCAATGTCTTGATTGGAATGCTGATGCTTTCCAGAACAGTCTCAGAACACTCAAAAGAAACTTTGAATGGCGCCATTCAATCATAAAATAGACTATATTGGGAATTTGACTTGTTAAATTACCTAGAACAGACCCAATACTTGAAGATTGCATGCCTCACCAAAAAAAAAGTTACCTTAAAAGCTAGAATCACAACTTTAAGCCAAATATATCAACAGTCAAGCAATCTGTGGAGTACAAGTGCCAATACTTTTCTGAAAACTAGGAAAGTTTTAGGATTTTTCTGGGATAAACTCTGCAGACGCTGGCAGGGACCTCCCACTAGAAAATAAAATGGGAATCTTCAACAATTACATGAGTCTAGGTATTAGACTTAGTTTATAAAGTCAATGAGGTACTTGTTAGGAGAAATATTCTGACAGCTTTAACTTTGCTACTCAAACCTAAGAAATTGACTCAACCTGTTATTCTTTGAATCACATCTGTGCTACCCCAATTGTCCCAGCCAACTTCAATGACACATTAGCTCACCCTACGCCAACTTCTGGTCCATCAACTCCAACTAACATAAACTTTGACTCAAGAATTGGCAACACCAACCACCCATCAATGACTTGAGACTCAGCTGAGCAACTAAGTGCCAGTGGATATAAAGGTAAACCCATTAACTTGCCAAAGTTTGACAAAAGAATTATGTACACAACTTCTTGTCACCGGTGGAGATTATCATGGATGGCACAAGTGAAAATGTAATATGTTCATATTAATGAACTCATTGGACTCAGAAAGCCATGAACTGTGATGCCAAAGATTAGCAAGCCTTGGATGTCTTACCAGAATGCAAAGGCCATTAACATAAAAGAGTTTGGAGTAGTGGAGATGGTGGCCACCAGGAAGGCCGCCTTCCTCATTATTTTCTTCAAAAAGTCTAAAGAAATTTTAGAGTTTAACAATTGCTTCTACCTCAAGGGTAATTGCTATATGGTGAAAAACTTTTGAACAACTACAATGCAAAGATCCTCTTACTTAATGCTTACAACCTTACAAAGATCTATACTAGATTATGATTTACATGTTAAATGATTAATATAATGTATTGCGGATGGTGAACTACCTTCATCGTTGTGCTGCAATCTTTGATGCACCCAATAAGGGATATCATTGTAAACAAGAAATATGAAGCAAGCCTCCCTAGAAAGACACAAATACAAACTGCACATCTACAACAGGACCTGGAAGTCCCAACGTCTGCCACATCATGTGCCAGATATGCAGCGTAAATGGGAATTATGTTAGCCAACGCAATACCACGGAGCCCAAACCTAAGGTGAACCACGTGGGAGCAGTGGATACTGAAGAACATGGAAAAAAGTGGCAGAGTAGAAATGGGATATTCTACTTCTGCTGGAACAAAACCTACCCCTAGAAAAAAACTCACAACGCCGCGGTGACCTTGACTCTTTAATCCATAATTGCCTACAATGTATTAGCTGTTGCTGCCCTCTCACGCCAGAACAATATAGAACATGTTACAAAGGAGATATTGAAGCCCTACATGCATCAGCTGTAGCAGTACTAATTACCAGTTGCTTCCAGTGATATACCAAAACTAGAAGGTGTTAACGGATATCCCCCTTGGAGAATTAAAGAAATCTAGCCCCAACTCTGTAAGTAATACAATTATACTAGGCAAGGCTGAAAAACTTGGCATACACCTAATAACACCACAATAATCACTACTCTGAGTGTATGTACAATGATATTAGTAAGCAAGTTTCAGGTCAGGCTTTAGTAGATAGCAGGATGCCCATCATATATTGTCATAAATAGCCCAGTCAAGAAACTGGGACTATTGCCAGATATCAACCACTGCAAAGAATACAGAACTGTGGGGCCTAACTTAACTATTTCAATAAGGGTACAGTGCACTCTTGCTAAGGTTCAGTTTTATACTTGTATAGGCTCCTGCAATTGTCTTACCAAACACAATTAGAATATTCACATTGGAACTTTTTTCAAGATTTTACAGAGTCAAAACTGATATTGAGAATAGTAACTAGAAACACTTGGACTGAACCTCCTGATGTACTACAGAAGTGAAGGACAGCAGACTAAGAACCAAGCTACACTGTTATTAAATCTAACCTTTAAAAATGGAAATACACCCATCAGTTATTGACAGGTGCGCGTTCAAAACTGATATTTACTACATCAGACATCTAAATTGGAAGGCATTCAACCGAGGGATGGCCGCCAACAGACTATTCCACCCAGCCACAAGGTCATAGTAAATACAGATATCAAGCTGGAATAACATCATGTGAATAAACAAAAGAGTTTGCACCATTCTACTAAATGAACTAAGAACCACTAGTAGTGCCCAGTCTCATCCTCTCAGATCATGGAGAGTTTAGAGTATTACTAGTTTACATTTACATATACCTGATTCAGGTGAAATGACACCTATTTATCGCCTTCCTCTACATCCTATTAATGGAAGAATTACAAAGCGTACATGAGTTTGGGATGCTAGAGGAGTTCATACTTGGGGAGAGAGTTGTGAGGCTGTCCTTATAATGATACCTTGAAAATCCATGTTCAACTAAATGGAAGAGTTAGATTTGGCCAATGGCCTAATTAGCAAATAAAAGAAAGTCTTTGTAATGAACAACTTTGATTTGATGTGTTCTTAGGACGTGCTATATCATATTGACGCCAGAAACAAATCACCAATTTTCCCTTATCCTATCTGATAATCCAAAGTGGCAGATGAAGTCATTAATAAAGAAATCATCAGCTGATCTAGAAGGGCATTATGGTACTGTCCAAGAGTCTGTGAGTGTCACCAGTCCTAATTGTAAAAAAAAAGATGGGTATAATTAGTGGTAATTGACTACCAGAGACCCAAAATTTAATGAATAAGAACGCTTATCCCCTCCCAATAATTAACAATGCGCTCAACTGACTATGTGGATATAATACTTCTCTACCATGGATCTATTCTCCAGCTACTGGCAGTTAGAGTTTCCTAAGAATATGAAAAATTCACTATAATGACAACTTAAGGGCTGTTCCAACCCATGAAAATGCCACAGGGGGCTATGTAACTCCCCTGCTACTTTTCAATAGGCCATGGAAAGCATATAAGGGTTTTAAGATTTCTTGTGTCTTGGTATACTTGAGCAACATAATTGGTTTTTAGAATGTTCAGCAAGCACTTACAACACCTGGAGGAAGCCTTCCACTGGCTCTCTGCTGCCAACCTTAAAACGAAGCCTAAAAATGCAACTTTTCTGAGAGAAAATTGAATACTTATGTTTCAGTATTACAATCAGGGTTTAAAGCCCCAACCAGTTAAAGTGGAGGACATTAAAATGATGATGATGCTGACCAACAAGTGGAAATCCAGTTCTTCCTAGGGGATGGTCATCTTTTAATGGCATTTTCATAGAGAAATTACGCAAAAATATGGGAACTTCTATACTACCTTTTTGAAGAACAGGGTAAAATTTGGGTGAAAAATAACTGTCAGCTGGCTTTTAACTGACTTTGCACTTGCCTTGCCTCACCGCTGATACACATGTACCAAATATATATAAACAGTTCATAATCCAAATGGACATGTTTCTTACTGCTTAGGGGCCATGCTGTCCCAGCTCGACAATAAAAAAAGAACCTCATAGCCTACTTTAGTTTAATGTTAGACATGCATGATTCTGATTTAACCATGACCAAGAAAGAATGCTTAGCAGTGATCTATTCATGCAAATAGTTCAGTATTAATGTTTAAGGAGCACACTTCAAATTGTTAATCAACCACTCCTTCCTCAGATGACTACAGAACCTCAAGGATTAGAAAAGATGACTAGACGTTGAGCGCTGAAGTTACAGGTGTACAGCTTCTGTAACGCACTGGCTCCTTCCAGTGAGCCACAAATGAATTGGGAAGCAGGGCCCAAGTCAATGACCAAAGGGCAGACAAGGTCCCTGAGACTATTATTCTAGTGTGTGTGCTACAGGAGCCACAGATAAAAACCCCTTGGAGGACAGTTGCAATTATGCTTACCCTCAGCAACATGCCCTGACTCCAAGACAAGGTGTATAGGGAGGCAATAGCCTTCCCTATCTTGCTTGCAAAGTCCAACTCTTGCTTGTATAGGCCAAACATGGCCGCTGTTAGACTAAATTTATCAATTTAAACCTTGGAAGACAGTAATATAAGTAAGTAAGGCTTAGGAACGGCTTTATTTTGATATATTTAGGCAAGTTGATAGAAAATGGAACTAGAAAAACTCCCATTCTCAAGTCCATCTATTATAGCTCTCTGCTGCAAGCATAGATCAAGCTCATTCGCTATTTCTGGCTTTATGTCTATTGAAACATGCCATAAGCAAACCAAAATTGTTTTAGGGTGGATTGAATTCTGTAGTGGCTGAACCACCATACCCAAGAATCATTCCAATCTGATTCGAATCCACCTTTAACCTAGAAACCACCCACTTATAAACCATTTGGTTCAACCCCAGGACTGACGAAGCATCTAACCGCCGTTCTTCCCCAGCCTTAGTCTCAACCTGGGGTCTAGCCAAGGATATTGCTCTCTCACTCCCTCTATCTTCCGACCAGCTTGTCCTGTCTTATTAAACATCAGGGCAATGTGATGTTGAGGATAAACCTTAACCGTCAAAGCTTCAAGATTCATCACTATTCTAATGCAAAACACTAAAATGTTGAAACAACGTCTTGGCTCCCCAGCGTCATGTTGACTGCTAAGATGGAAGGTAGCCTTTAGACAAGATGCTGAGACAATAATACAATAAAAAACTAGAGAAGGTACAACAATTGCTGTACTGAAGGATGAAGAATACCAACATTAAGGAAGGAGAACACTTAAAATTAATGAATATCACATAAGTCTTATACCATGACCAACTAAGCATATAGATCTGATCCTTGTGGACCACAAAGCCACAGGCCATGGAGGGTACAAGAAGACAAACAAACAACTGAAACAGCAAAACTGCTGGGTATTAATTCACTTAAGATATCCAGGGGCTATTAATGCAGGGAATGCCAAGTGGAAGTAATTTACCACAAAAGCACTTTTTATCAATTGGTTAAGCCAAACTATGCCTTCCAAACCATGTTGATTGAATTCATGGAACCATTAACTTCCAGCGGAGAAAATATAAATATTTTTAGTGGCTATTGACTACCTTATAAGGATTGTCAAAGCAAAACTGATCAGAGACCTGAGGGCTGCAACAACTGCCAAATTTATTTTATAAATTATCATCTATAAACATGGGTCCCCCAATTCATTCTGAAGGACAACAGTACGACTTCACCTCCTAGGTGATTGTTAATCTTAAAGAAATGATGGGGTTCAAAAGGTCCTATTGAAGCCCTCTCACTACAACTTAATGGTGTAAGAGAGCGGGTCAACAGAACACTAGTTGGTGTCCTACAAAAATTGGCGTCAAGACCATCCATTTGGGGCCTCTTTCTGTCTTCTATTCTATTCATGTACAATATTGCATTTCACTCATCCACAAAAAGATTTACATTTCAACTCCAGTAGTGAAAATAACCCACACTACCTCTGATCCTATACTCTTGCATCCATAGAGAGACAGAAACCCCTGTCAGTAATTAGAGAAACTCACCCAAACATTTATCCACAAACTAAGGCTTACTCTAAAATGATGACCTGGAAGATGAGATGTAGGGAGTGTGACAACCAGAATCACCACTCTTTGACATGTTTTAGCATAGGTTTTGGGTGCGTTACTATGATAACCATGGGTTTAGCAGGTTGAATAATCTCAACACATATGGAAGAGACTGTTTGATACTATAAAGAAGACCTCAGTAAATACTTACACGCTCAAGGACTCCATCAAAGAGCACATCATCAACATAATACATGAGAAATTCTTAAAAGATTCCAGCAGGGCGCCAAGGTGCCAACCACCACCAACTGATAACCTAACCGCTTGATGTAGTAAATTTGTCAATCTCCTGATTTTTGATCAAGTGCGGAAAAATGTTGAGATTTTAAGTTACCAACCATAAAACATTGACTCCAGTATAATATTAAAAATGCCCTAAAGACTTCACCAATAGCCAAAACAACCTTACCCCACTGTATGTTTCTCTCAGTAGATCAATTTCCATTGATCTTCCATCAGGCATTTCACTTATATCTTCTAATCCAAAATCTAAGCATTATAAATGAATTTTCCATATGATCCTAATAATTGTAGTTTGATTCATATCAATTTGTCAACCATTTTATGATGCCATAAAGCAGTTTTGCTCCCATCCATTAAAGGGTACATAGTTTTCAGGCAATTCTTCTGTAAACATCCTTACCAGCTGATCTCTGCCATTTTTTAGTAAAATGTACTCAACCCTTGGCCCATAACAACAAAACCCCTGCAGCGGCGTGGAGAACTACTAGCGGGCAAAAAAATGCAAAATGCAAAGAGGTTTAGACATCATGGAGAAGATCAACACACGGATTTTTATATCAAAGGCCCCAGCATATATACTCAAAGGGCTGCATATAGGAAGGGGGAGGCAGCAACACAAATTATTAGACACTATATTAATCAAATAATGTAACTTTCAGAGGAACTTATGGTTTACGTTCACAAAAGTTTTTGGATTAGAAGTACCAAACGAGAAGTCAAAAAAACTGTAAAATACACTTCTAATAAAAGCCTATTATTACCTAACACATTAATTATGAGGTATACTGTCTTCATACACCTATACCTTATTGAATGCAAATCTACCTATGAAAAGCTTGCCTGTTGTAATTCAGGCTGAAAATTCTCCCATCAGACAAGTTCTTGATGGTATAGACATTAATTAATTAGAGCTCTAAGATTACATATAATTTTTTCCAAAGTGTATTATTTTTTGAGTTTCTTCAAACATGCATGTATTGCAGTACAATATCTTATCACCTTAAATAAACTTATATAATGTTTCTTGGTGCTTATCATCCTGGTTTTACTTATTAGCTTTTGAGCAAAGGCAGCTCCATAAGCTTCAGTTTTAATCTTATTTAGTTCCATGGTTGTAATGGATGAGGTCCTTAAGACCTCACTTACCATTGAAATATTGCAAGTCAAACTGAAAGAGAGTTGCCTTATCATTTGGAGGAACAGCTAAGCACAAAAAATATACATCATGAAAAATGTAAATCTATTAAGTTTGAATTTCTTCAAGTTTAGGCGTAAAAAATATTGTACATGAATTGATATTAAGCACATAATATACCCCAACAGGGCGACGTGCATCAGGTATTCATATTCCATTGGCCTCTGTCAACCATTGGGCTTCAAAGGAGGCGCTTTAATGGTGCATAACCAACACTGGATCTAAACACAGGCTAAGGTGTGTAAGACGTTCATGCCACACAAGCATCTAGTCATCTGCTCCTGCCATGCAAAAGGGTTAATGCCCTTTCAGACCCTAAGGTCTTTTTAAAAGAGGGTTCCAGGCACCTGAAAGTCCTTGTTGTCTCCAGTTCATCCTGTTGCAACATCTTTATCATGCTGCGTATATACCATTATAGCATTCCAGAACTTGGGGGTTTCTCTAATATGCCTCCACATAAAATCTATAACCCTTAATAAATAAAATTAAAGACATGTCTCTCAAGTGAGAGTACAGATATATGAAAATGAGTTTTCTTCTTGGGGAAATAACAATATTTACAGGTGATGAAAGGGGGAAAGATCCTCAACTAATAGATAAAAGCACAGAAAGAGCTACGCTGTTGGGCCTCCAGGGTAGAATCACTGGATGTGCCAGGATTCTCCAATTATTGGGGGAATCCCCAGATAGGGACCATTTCTCACCTATCTCTTTCCCTATTTTAGCATACCTTGGCCTTTAAGGCCTCTTAACTCGCTGAGGCTTCAGGGCCCTGATTTAGTAATGGACTGGGTAGGAGTTTCTCCCCCATGTCCTGACAGGAGTGCTTTCTCTGAATGCAAGACTTTAAAGTCTATGGAATTGGATGAGACTTCTGACATCTAGAATAAAATAACTAGTAAATAGATATAAGTAGGTAAGATATTACAATTTAAAGATAATTTATTTAAAAATATAATACACTATTTATATTGCTAAGATGAAACAAAGATAATTAAAAATAAAAAAAAGTATAAAAAAATGAGTTTAATAGGCATAATCTGGATATAGATTAGGTATTCAGGTTATAACGGAATTATTGTTTTCCTGATATCCAGCGTCTTATTAGTATGTCTAATGATTAAAAGGAGATTCATCATACAGTTACCCATTGTACTTCATTGGAACGTTAGAGGATTTTCCAAGTATCACAATATTTACACAACATTAGAAGGATAGTTTAAGTTGTATATTGCTAGTAGCAATGTATTTGAAACCCTGGGAGGTATTTTTAGTTAGGTTTCGCCATTCAATATTGATTAATTCCTAGGTTGAAAATGGTGGTCACTTGGGTTTATTGGTAGGTGGAGCGTTGAGAAGGCAATTCATCTCAAATTTATCTAGTTTTGATTTGGCATTATTAAGCATTTGATGCTTTGTAAATTAAGTTTATTAATATTATGGGTCTTAAAACCATTATAGTATTAATTGTTAAATTTTTAATATTTATAGGCCAAGATTGCCTATAAATGAATCAAAAGACTAAGGTTGAGACTTCACACCTACTAGTGCAAATCCTGACAATGCCCCTTCAAGTCTTGAGCAGAGGTAAAAAGATTTATGTTCAACTTAGATTGATTTGGTCAAAGCTTGGGTCAACATTCCAATCTTGAGAATAGCATTCATCAAAAATATTTGTTTTGAGTTGGATGTGGTAGCTCATGATACTCAGATAGGATAATTAGTCAGCATGCATAAGGTTTAATTTATCTGTATAATAGGCAAGTAATCATACATTATTCTTGATTAATTGAGATAAACTTCAGGTGTGAGATCATTGGTTGAGGTGCAGGTCATTCCCTAAGGATTGTTTATTTCACTCTGCTTGAGAATGGCAAACTTCATTTCTTATTAGGGCTGTCAGTAAGATCTAGAGGGCAGTTTTCATTATTTGGGTCATTGAAAAAATGAACATCATTAAGCCTTGACAAGTCCAGCTCATCTCAGGCTTAACTTTGGATTCAGGATTGACTTCTGACTGAGCCTTTATTTTGCATAAAGAGATGTTTAGGAGACGTGTCAGCAGAAAGTTCAGTTTTTTAACTGAATCAAGATGAACTTATCAACAATTACACTTCCGCTCTGATATTGACAGATGATTTCATAATAGCTGTAAGGATAAATCAGCGGTATGTACAATAAAGCTGGACAGGGAAAAGCTCCTCTATAATGGGGATGCACATCACATTGGGATGCAGTGAAAATTTTTTCAGATTTTCTGGCATATAATTGAAGTTGGCTTGCTTAATGTCAATCAGGAAGTAGTTTTAATTATTAATTGGGAAGTTTAACTCTGGTTAGATTAAAAAAATTAAAATGTAAAATGTTTTGACGTTTTAAATCTTTCATATCCAACCTATATTCATGTGGGGCCATTCAATGGTTAGGAGTTTTCATCAACCACCAATTCAGCCTGGTTCCTATTCAGACTGATTCTTCTTAAGTGATTGATCCAAATCATCTAGAGGGATTATCATAATATGAAATTTGGGTTGGTTTTCAGGCGGCAGCTGTTTAAAATCTTCTAGAGTTAGCAGAAATGGGTTAGGGTGCTTGACTCCTTTTGTAAATAATAATACTAAATCATTGCTAAAAAATAAATATAAAATGTACGATTTTTTGAAGGGTGATTAGGAATATTGAATTAGGTGAAGAGGCTTTTGAATTAACTGTCCAAATCTGACTTTAAAACATTGTAAAGCCTTAATACAAGGCAGTGATATTGGCATTACAGTTTTGGTTTGGTCAGCCTACACAATTTTTGTGATCTATAAGGGTGCAACAGAGTTAAGCATTTTGGTTGCAGATGCCATTGGTTTAGTTTATTCTAAGAATTACTTGCAATTTTGGTGGGACTCAATAAAAGTAAGCAAATCAACTTAAGGCTCATCATTGCACTCAACATTGAGGTTTTGGGGGTGGTAAGCTCTTGAATGACATGATGATTGAATTAGCCAACTTGTCTAAGAGTTAAGTAGGAACATGAAAAAAGAGTTATTTTTTCCCTTTTAAGATTATTATTCTGTCAGATTTTGTGTATCTCTAACTCTTCAGTAGAAATAAGACCAAGTCAGACCAAATTTCAAAGATTTTTCTGTCAAAGTGTACTTTTGGTAACATTCCTCTGGAGCTTCTCAAACCTTTTGGTAAAATTATTAAATCTTTCCATAGAGGTGTATATCATATCTGGTCCTTCTTTTACCACTTCACCTTTTTCAGGTATATAGTTAAATTCTTTAATTTTGTTGGTTCATCTTCAGCATAATCTTTGACAATCTCAAACTACTCTTTGCTATAGCGTACATTGTGCATCCATCTATCCTGAAGTTCACTTTCTCCATATCCCCATCCATTAGTTCAATTAGTCCATTACTCAGTCAGCTCATGGCATTTGCAATATCCAGGTAAGTTCAAGTTTGGTCAAATTTGCCATCAATAATATATTGTCCATATCTTCAAGGTAGAAGGTTTTCTCTTTATTTTTAGTCATCATGTATTGATTTTAGGTGCACCCATTAGTGTACACTTATACTCTTTGTATTGCTGAAATGATTCATCTTTGTGAAGGTAAGTCTTCATGGGTAGCCTTAGATGCACCTTTCAGAAAACATTAATTTCAGAAGTCCAGGTATTAATTATTGTAGCCAGACATTCAAAGGCTACAAACTATTCTTACTCTCAGTATCACTCAGTGATCTTCTTTTTGGAAGCATTTGTTGCTAAGGCAATTAGGCTCTTTGGCAATGCAGGATGGTCTATTTTGACTTGTTTATAATTGGACTTAACATAACTAAAGGTTAAATGGTCCTAAGAGAACTTCTAAATTATAAATAAAATGAGTAAAAAAGTTATTTATTTAAAGAATAAATGATACTTTGAATAGTACTAGGGAAAACTCATGACCAAAATAGAGAAGAGAATGTCCTAGGTAAAAAGCAGGAAGCAGAATAGGATAGTGGAAACTGATCTAATATTGGGAAGCCAGTAGACAAGGGTGCATAATAAATAGTACTGTGTGGCAACTGGGAGAGGTGATTCCTGAACAAGGTCTTATCATTGTATGTTGCTATGGTAAATACTAGATAGATTAGATCATCAAAATTAATTATAACAGTTGAGTGAGCGTTTAAAGGCAATATATCCTAGAGCTCATTTTGTTATGAACTCAGCTTTACAAATAAAAATACTTAGTGATTTGTATCTAATCTAAACATTAATTTTGAGCCTTAGTCTAAATAAAGCATTGCTTTATAAATAAATTACTATATAAATTAAAATCAAAAGATATAATAGATGAGTCAATTTTAAAGTTGATGCTTCAATTTAACTAGGGTGAAGCCTGACACATGCTTCCAACCAAAGTATGGCCTTGCACACGTTAGCAACCCAGACTTCCACTGGCCACTTCTTATAGTGAATTATTCTCAAAGTTCTTATAAAGCTAATTGGACTTGGTTTTTAATTTAGTCAGCTTTGGCTTCAGTTTTCTCTCAGCTTGAAATAAAAGCTATAAAAATAGATAATTGTGCAACCTGCACCCCAGGAAATGGCAATGCAAAGTTTTGACAATCAGAGATGAAGTATTTGTTGATAGTTTTAATCAAACTAAAAATTTAAAAGTTAAAATAATAAAATTTATAAAACCAAATTTTTTTATTTTTCTTTCAATATAAAGTATCTTAAAGGTTAATAGATAGATGTTGGTTTATATTCATTTTAGGTTTAAACTTTATTTTATTTTAGTTTTTAAAGACATTGTTTATTACCATGCTAATAAAAATTTAGCATGTACTTATCAACTATTCTAACATCCAAAAGGGCATTTTATCTGTAAGGGTTTTAATGACAACTGAATTTAAACCTGAATGGTCCAATCCATAGTTTTTTAAGCTTATTTTTTTCCTCAAACCTGTGGGTATCAAAATAGCTGACCTTATCACCTTTTTTCAATGCCTTAAGAGTTGGACATCTTGTATACTCATATGCTTTGGCCTCAATTTTTCGCTTGATGTTATTGGCATAGGCTGAGGATTGAAATCATATTAATGCTTTCATCAGGATATCCAAGTATTAAAGGGGCATAATTTCAAAACTTGGTTCAAAAGCAAAATATAAAATCAACAAACAAGTCTATCATATATAAGGTAGTTCAAGTGGTGATTTTCCCATAGTAGTTGATAACTTAAATTAAAGGCTAATGTTTCCATTGATATATAAGTTACCCAACTGAAAGATTTACCAGCCACCCGCTTCTGAATGTATTAATTAGTGCACCATTTATTATTTTGACCATTTTATTATTTCCAGATGTTATGTATCATTGTGCTCCTTAAATTCCCATTTTATTATTCAGTCTTGGTATAATTTGAGTTTTATAGTTGCTTCCATTATCAGTTAAAATTTTTTAGTGGCAAACATGCCAATGCTAGTTGCTTCATTATAAATTTTTCAGTTTTTCTGGCATAAACTTTAGCTAAGGCACGCGTTTTTACCAGTAAGGTAAGTTATCAATTTCTATAACCATATAATGACTTCTTTTTATACTCATGACTAATGGCCCTATTACATCAATGAATATAGTGGCCATGAAAACCCAGGTTTTAATATTCAAAAAAAGTAGCTGATTTTTAGTGGGGTTCTAGGCCTAGCATATTGCACAACATGTGATTGTTTCTAAGACATCAAAAATAAATGACTTCCATTGATATTTTTTAGTACTAGATGGTCAACTTCCATTGATACTCTTTTTTAACATTTTCTAATGTTCTTAGGTCTATATGTCCACTTATTTTATGGGCTACATTAATTATTTGAGTTTTAATGTAAGGCTTTGGAAACATTAGAAATTTCCAACAGTTTTGAATAGTTGATCTCTGAGAATTTTTGGTGTTTTCATTGCCTTTTTCAGTGCCTTCTGTCTTTCTAATGGTTGATCCAAGGTATTTCAAGAAATCAATTTTCTCATATAAATTGTTTTCTTTATATTGAGGAAAAAAACATTGAGAAATTGCAATAATCCATCTTCATTTTAAATTAAGTACCAAAGCAATGTACAATTTTAAAGTTGTACACTTGTAATTTAAAGCCCAATGGGCCAATCTTCCTTTAAGAACTTTTAAATATAAAGTCATTAAAGTGAGGAGTGGCCTTTACCACATTAAAGTAGACTTATGAATATATACTCTTAACTGTTTACAGGCATATATTACTGCAATACATTCACAATCTTGTATAGTGTAGTTTTACTCTTACTTACTCAATTCTTGGCTTACATATGCTATTGGCTGTTTGTTGCCTAATTTATCCATCTTATACAACATGGCAATAATTGCCAATATTAAAGCATTCATTTTTATAATGAATTGCAGCATTTATATATATATATTCCAATTCTGTCTCAGTCATTAAATATGTTTATAGTTCATCAAATGAGCTCTGTGTTTCTTCTCTCCACTTAAAGTTCTTCTTTAGATCTTTTAGTATTGGAAGTTGGCTCAGCAATGGAAGAAAAATTCTTAATAAAACAACAGTAACACTAAACTATTTAAAAACAATTAGATATCTCTGACATTGTTTGGCCTTAAAATGGAACAAAAACGTCCCATTTTTAGCTTTTGGGGCGGTATTCCCCTTGTATCTACAACAATTACTAATTCAATGATTTCCTTTCTAAAAAAGAGACATTTTTAAGCTTTATTTTCATACTGACCTTGAACAGTCTCTGGAATACTTTTTCCAAATGCATTAGTGATTTGTAAATGTATGACTAAAGACATTTATATTAATATGGCAAAATAAGGATGAACTATAGCTTTAGATCTACTAATATGACATCTTTCACATTGAAATGTAGCTGGCTCATTTTAAAGACCTTGTGGCACTCACGTTGTTGATATAGTCCCTGTGCAATTATGATCGGCCATTTTTTGGTCTTCTTATGGTAGATCAATTTCAAATAAATAGAATTAAGATCTATGGTATAAAATAACTGAGATTTTATAAGCAATCCAAAGCATCATTTATTTGGAGCAGCAGAAAAATTTACATTTTTACTTTTTTCAGCTGATAATAATTGATAACAATTTGGTTGGACTTTCTTTCTTCTTTACAATCATATTGAACTCACCAAATTTACTGAGATGAAACCAGTGATTCTTGTTCAAAAAACTTGCCAAATTTTTTAGCAATTACTGCCTCACTTTCTTGAAATTGTAAGATTAGTCTCAGATTAATCAGCTTTTGTTCCCCCACTTCAACCTTAAAACATGCCTTTAGAGCATCTAAGGACATAATTCACTTGATCAAACACCTCAGAATACTTCTTGTGTACTGTAAGAACCTTCTCCTTCTGCTCATCCAAAATTCTTTTAAAGTTGTTTTAAGTGAAAACAGCAAAAAATGCTTTGAATTTTAGGCCATTGGGCAATACCATTTTTTAAATGATAAAGTCATGGAAAGATACTAATATTTCCATTAGAAACAAATAGGAAAATGCTATTACCCGGTTTTTCTAATGGATTGGTTTATCTATTAAGTTGAAAACCAACACCTGAATTTCAACAAGCCCAGTGATTAAAATTCTAGCTGCAACGTGTAACTCATTTTCTAAATTTCTTCCAGGGTGTCTATACTTCAGCATAAGGTTGTTCAAGTATTTGAAAAGTAAGCCCAGTTTCAACAATACACTGCTCTTTAAGATTAGAAACATTGGAATTTGCACTCTTAAAGTAATTTCATGGCACACTATAATTTTAAAATTGGTGGCTTCTTTGTGCATTAAATGACCTGAAAATGCTTATAAGTCCAGATGACCAGCACCTCATCTGGATTTCAAGAAATTCCCTCACAGAAGCAGGAAGGTGTTCAGACCATTAGAGATTTCTCCAAGATCAGTGAATTAGCTCACATGTTAAATGAGCAGTGGGTTACTGCTCTGACTCCCAAAGAACCTCCCTATCTGTCCCATTTCCTCTTCTGATTTAGTAAAAAGGACTGCATGGGTGTGAAGAGAAGTGGTTCAGTAGAGAGGCCTCCATTGACCTTAGGGCTCACCACAAGTGTAGCCTGTTCACTGATGAGATTCAAAAAACTGCCACTGTTCCCAAATCCCATATAAACCCTAGTTTGTTTTAAATCAAATCAAGTTGTTTTATAATTATCCAAACCTTGGATTAAACTTGAAAATCAATCAAATTACTACTGATGTCTATTTGATCAATTTTATTGATAGGCATGTTTTAGAAAATGGGTAATAATGGCTCAACAGTTTAGATGAATTCCTATAAGATTGGTAGCATCCATTTGGATTATTCTTTAATCCAGATATTGCGTTATCAAATTTTTTTATGAGGTAATATGAGCCTAATGATGCTTTTCTCTGACTCAGGATACTATCCCAACCCACCCAATAGGGTTCCCTGCATAGGCCTAAGTTTGGGCAATTTCCAAGCTCCTCCCAATGCATTTCCCCCACCATATAAGCAACCACCCGCCTTATGGATTGTTGCAAGTTTTTTCTCTTGTTTAGTTTTCCTTTGTGTGAGTTGGTTCTTGTTAAGTTTGTTTCTCATAGAATTTGCCTCTCGCTTTGTTTAGTTTTTCTTTATTAAGTTATTTAGCAATGCATGATGCAGTATGTGAAAGAACTTTAATCTTCTTGGAGGTAACGTTACAATTCTTAATCTAACAACATAATGCACCCTATCTAATTAAGTAAGATTGTACCCTATTGAACTAGCTGCCAATCTGTTGCACATGCTTTGAATACCTACAATTTCCCTATGATCTACCAATCTGACCCTAAAGTAGCATTATCCACGCGATCTATGCTCTTCTAAACTATAAAGTTATTTCTGGATATTCACCAACAACTGCAAACCTTGGAGGGTTTGTTGCCCTCCCAGCCTCCCCTGCCTATGGGGTTGCCCCGGTGAGGCCCATGGTTGCCTCCATTACCACCTTCTGACTGGTTGTGGGGGCCTTTGATATGTTTATGAACCAATTTACTTCTCATGTTAACCTAGAAATTCACCTAAAAGTCATAGGTCAGCTGAGACCAAGGCATTTTGGTCATATACTGGGTGCTAACACACAGCTGGTATGGCCAGTCTTCTTTCAGTCAGCTTGTTCCATGACAATACATGATTGGAGTAATTCCATATTCATATTATTCTAATTCAATCAATTTTATAAATTCTTGGTGGATTGCCATTTTGGCCATAAATATGGCAAAGTTTGCCCAGGAATTTTTAGAGTATTATTTTCTAAAATCAAACCAAATCTCATATTGTCGCATGAAGTCAGTGCCAATTAATATCCCATAATTCTAACTTGGCAAACAATTTTTGGTGCTATGACAATAAGCAATCCAGATAATAGGCAAGGCACTGTATGCCCTTTAAAGTAATAGCTTTTAGGACCACTCTTTCCATACTCTTTTACTGATCCAAGTCAGGTTTAAGTCTTAATCTCTTCGATAACTTTGTAGAGACAACGTTAATAAAAGCACCACTGTCAAAGATTTTTCTAACCTTCACTCAATTCACCAAATAGCTGCATATGTACAATCCAAGTACTGTGAAATAGTGATTACTTGTTATATAGTGACATCTTTTGACAAATTAAGGGATTTCATAGACTGCTCAGGTATAATTAAAAAATTTTCTTTAACGTTATTCAGCAGAATTGATATATTGACATCATTCAGTACAAAATGTATATTGCTCCATGTTCATTTTTTTGTCCTGGAGTTGCTTCACATAAGGAATTTTCACTTCTTTAAGTGTTTTGGGATCTATTGCCTTAGCTTAATGGGTTTATATGCGCTTCATTGTTAATCACTTGATATTGATGTTTTGGGATTGTATTTTATGAAAGGTTGTGTGACAGCTTCATCATTTTAAATTGTTCTGCTATATCAGGGTGGAACTTGAGTAAAGGTGGAAATAGCTATTATTTTCTATTCCACATGGTTATTTAGCATATTGATCTTTTGGTTCTCCTTGTCATAATGTATAATCATGTTGACGTGGTCCTTTGGCCATTTATATTTGCATGACTTCACAATGTGGCCTTCCTTACTGTATTTTATACAGATGAGCAGAGCTTTAACTTCAGTATTCTTAGGCTTTACTACCATTTAGGGTTAGATTCTGTATTGGCCATGGATCTGTTTTTATTGGAAAACTTTCTCAAATAACTTGTTTCCTATATTTGTTTTTGTAGCTCTTGTAAGGTATTGCAGATGTTGTTACAATAAATTTGAAAAAACTCAACCATCTATGCTGACTTTGTATCAGATTGCAATAATGATATTATACCCAATGAAACTTTTTATAGGGACAAAATTAACAATATTATTGCAATCTATGCATCAAAATCATAAAGTTCTCCTGCCCCAATGAGTATCAGAGCATCTCAATAAACCCTATCAGGGAAGGCATCTATGGCTTTATCTCACTGAAATGGAATCCTCAAAAATTTTGGTTTTTGTTTTCAATGTGCTCTGGACTTGCCAAATTCATTCATATTGGTACATTTTGCCTCATTGTAAGTCCACTCATTTATTTATCTAGGTAAGAAAATTTTTTGACTCTCTATCTCTAGAAAGTTGGTTATGGTAACCGCCTTCTGACAATCATTAAATCCTAATATAGTCATCTTAAAAAGTCTGAAAAAGGCTGGGACGTTATTTCTAAGACTCATGCAAAAGCAAGAGTTGGTCTGAAATCTGCAGTTTCAAGGAAATTGTTGCCAATATTTTCATTTAACTTGTTATATGAATTTGCAAGAATTTTGTTGGCAATCTCCCTGGTGCATCAATTAGGAATGGCATCAAAAGCTAATAGGAACTCTTTTGCTGTTTACGGTTTGCTCTTTGCCATAATTTAGGTGAAGCCTCAACTTTAGAGGTTTGACTTAACAATTAACTTAGTCAATGTCAACTATACTACCATTAGTATTGAAATCAGATTATAATCTCTATAGATATAATTGGGGTTGAAAGCCCATTATTATTTATAAGTTATTTACTAATGTTTTATCAAACTAATGCCTAAAATTAATTAATACTATTATATTCTCAAGCACTGAGCAGATTCTTATATTAACGACAAATTTACAACATAATGAACTCTGGATAAATTGGCTATAAGTTCTCCACTCACCAATAATAAAGAAAAATGCCCGTTTTGATCACTACTCATTCTGATATTAGGCCTGAGGATTTATTTAATGGTTAACTATTCTACTGAATCCATTGACCACCTTACGCCACATATTATGCTTTATCACCTATTAGCTTCCTAGGAACAGATAATAGAGACCACTTAATTGCGTTACCATTACTGATATCAGTTTAACCTTCAACAAGAAATTTAATCTACTCCAACTCTGACCCTGGACTGTGACATTATACCTGCATTCCTGAATCTTCTTCCACCCTCACTTGTGGTATTTTCCCACAGCTCATCACATTCCTGAATTCCCCTTATCACTTTAAATAATACTAGCTTTTTTATCAAAATTTATTTGAGGTGGGCCAACCTGGGGATGATACTGCACCAATTAAAGGGAATCAAAGTAACGGGAAAGGAGGATAAAAATCAGAAAACCTCCATGCATGGCGTATGATAGGCCAGGAACTCCATGGATTGCCTTGCTATCCGCTATCTCAGTTCATGGCATTGGTGCACAACACCATCACAGTCATAATCATCCCCTACATAAAGTTCATCTACTAAGATCAAACTTGAGAGGCTGTGGTCATTGAGTCCATACTCTACCACTGAGGTACCCTCCCCTATTTTAGTTCAGTTTTAGTATCTCAAATTTTTGATAGTTCCTGGTGCATATCCTCTATTTCTTTAATAAGTTGAAGGTTTTTGTTGGCATTCATTCCTAAAATCTCTATTAGTTCTGAATTTTCTCATGCACTTCTTCAATTTTTAACTCATGCTTGGATATAGTAACTTCCATAGCATTAGCTCAATCTGACAATATTTCTGACTGCTTAATAGATAATGAGTCCCACGTTTAATTATCCAGTTTATCTAATTTGGTCCAAACTATCTTGATTTCTGACTGACTAAGTGATAGGCCGCTGCTGATAAATTGCAGTTTCATTATATCTTCCTTCATCTAGTGGTGTTGCTTTAAAGAGTATGGATTGCTTCATTAAGTTTTCAGGAGCCAATAGGTATGCAGATAGTTTCATGTATAAGTTTGGTATTTTTCTTATTTTTTGATAATGTATGTTCATGTTGTCTCCATCTTGCTGAGTAATTAATCCATTCCAATAATCCCTTATAATATTAATTAATTGTTATCTAGTAATGACCATTCCTGTACTTGGTTGTTGGTTTGTAGTACACTATGTGATGTTGACTCAAGGCTGCTTTGGATATGATAAAGTCTGACATCAAGCTGAGGACCTATATTTTGAAAGTTAATACTATTTTTGAAAGTGTACAGTACCAGATCAGAAATATGCCTGCTTTATGGATTGTAACAGTCAGATATTTTTGAATTGTCAGCTATACATAATTGATAATATAATTTTTCGAGATATCCTACATTGTGTAAGAAGTATGATAAAAATGAAAGTGACAGTGTAAGATGATACTTGAGCTGTTTTCTTCTTTTTTCTTTGTTTTGAGGTGAGAGAAAAGATTACAAGCTCCGTCAATATTGTTAGTAGATAGCAATTAAAATCCTTGCATCAGTTGTTCACTCACATCTTCAATTCTTCCCTTAATTCTCTCCATTGATTTCTTATAAATGTAACAACAGTTCCCTACACTCCAATATATTCCAGGCTCACTTGATCTATGTACTTGCACTCCCCCACCTTAAATCTAACATTACTTTCCTGACTAGATGACTATCCACTCATTCTGGTATATTACTTGATATGTAACTTACTCATCTCAAATGCCCCTGTAGTGAGAACCACTCATAAAAGAAGGTGCTTGCATATATCCTTGGAGGGTTCTTGATCTTGGATTTTTTGTTGTATGATGACTGGAAGAAAATCTGAGCCAAAGTGTTTTGACAATAAATGTGACAAAAGATAAGAAACACTTTTTAAACATCACATCACAATCTAATATACCAAAAAATATAACAATTCCAAAGATATAAAAACTATCATTCAAATTCTCTAAACCAGTGTCCTTTTTTAAGATATAAAAATGTGATTTATAGGTGACAAGTGGTAATCTAATGTCCATCATCATGATGAATGGCAATTTAATACCCACATTTTACTCCTACAGAGAAAATATACTCTATTTTATATTGATATCCCTTTTTAGAAAGCAAATAACTTGCTTCTCAATTTACCTGCAGGTCAAACTCTGGAGCAACCTAAAGATTGTAATATAAGAAGTAGTATAATCCTTCCCTAACTTCCAAGGTTACAAAAATTATTGACAATGGTTGCCAGAAAGCATTAATATTCCTCTTGATCATTAACTTATAGTGTTTATTATATTATAAGGTTGGAACTTCCTTAACAATGTTTGAAAGTTGATGTAAATATGCCCACATTAAAGATAACTTAAGTTATTAAGACAATCCTAATGTTTCTAAATGCTTAAAGTCATTGACACAGTTTTAATTCATCAATAAAATTCTTTAACTTAGTTAGAATTTTCTTAGGAATGTCCAAAAGTTGCAGCAAATGTGTACACAATTTCTGGGCAAACAAATGTTTTGGGAATCAAGCCCAATACATTTTGGAAATTAAAATTGTCAAAAGGTAGGTAATAATTAATTAAACTCAAAAACTTTATTTTAGATACTTAATTTAACATTATGTGAAAATTTATAATCTGGGTACTATAAAACCCTTGATATAGGTTCTGCTGTAACTTCACAATAATTAAAAATATTTCAATAATAAACACAATGTTTGATTTTTGTGCCATCTTTTTGTTATCCATATACTTTAACAAGATTACCCATACTTCCAAATTTTAGAAATGACTGGGTTATATATGCCTTCCTTTAGATCATTCTGCTTTCACCCCTCAAATAAGCTCTAACCCATTGAAATAATAACTTGCCATGCTGTTTCTGATACCATGTGAACTTATAACTTGATCCACTATTTCCAAGCTATTGTTGAAACCAACAAGCCATTTTATCCAATCATAGGCCCTCTAATACAAATACCTGAGAAGTTGCTATCCTCCTCTCAAACCCCTTTAGGGGGTTGCCCCTGAAAGAACTGCAGTTGCCTTTTTACAGATATTTTACTTGTCATGTAGTCTTTTGGTATGTACCTTAAACTTTTAGTTACTCACATGAACCCTAAGATTTCCCTTTTTAGAATCATTTGAACGGCTGAGCACTTGAATTTCTGGGCTTTCCATAGGGTACTAATTCACCCTGACTGAAAGCCCATTATATTTAATGACCAAGAAATTTATATGACAATAATTGTCTAAATTATCTACCAATAGAATTTATATAACAACACACTACTATGGCTATTGATTTTTGCAAAATTTATGAAATTAATTTATCTAATTTAAGTGGGGTGCGCTGACCAGGGGACAGACAGTATCAAAGCTTAGAGGGCAAAAAAATAAAAATTAAATAAAGTAAAAAATGAGACAGATGGATTCCCACTACAGCAATGTGAAAACAAAACAATCCAACCAAGTTATAAACGGAAACTGATATACAACCATGGATGAGGGGGAAAGGGATTGGTAGGCCTTATGGACTCAGCCAAGAAGGACAGGTGGCGGCACAAAGCTGAGAGCATGGTCATAGGCATGTCATGGAACTGGGGGTCTAGAAAGGTAAGTGGGCTGGCATTACAATCTTCCTTATTAGGCAGTCAGAGATGTATGCAGTAAGGACTTACTTGGACCTGATGTGGGTGGTAGGGAGGTCAGCAATTAATTTGAATATTTTTCTTAGCAAGGCGAGAGTTTGGTCTAACCTTAAGATTGCTAAGACTTTTGAGACTACACTGTTAGTAGCTTAGTAGTAGAGAAGGTATTACCATATCAGGTTTTTGTGCATTGTGGGGCTAGTGGGAGTAGGGGTTGGGCCCTTAGCCAGTCAGCGACTGAATTCACTATGGCTTGTTGAAGTGGGCGACCCTCAGGTGAAGCAACTGCCTCTTCAGTCAATTGATGGTTACTTCAAAATTGGGGGAAGCAAGGTGAGGCAAATAATGGTGAGGGTGTAATTGGACTGCATATTTGGCATTGTGGTACTCTTAGAAGCTCAGATATTTGATTTATTTAGGGGACAGGACTACCCAAATAATCCACTTCTACCAAAAAATCCAATGGATTTCAGGTGAAGATGATTGGACTGTCAGCATAAGGTTGAGCAGTGGGGAGTGGCTGGTGGAGGTTTTAGAATTAACTGGGGTATAGTCTGCCCAAAGATTGGTTGGGTTCTAAGAATAGGCTTGGTGACAGGGCCTTTGATTGGTGAAGCAGGCCCAGCTTCAGCTACTGCCTTGGGGAGGAGGAAGAGGAAGACGCCCCATTTGTAGAAAATAATCATATCATTGATAGGGTCATCCTAAGGGTATTCAGGTGTGGGGCCACAGCACAGGTGATTGAGGGGCAGCGGCATTTTAAATGGTCCGATGTAAAACAGGAGGGGCAGATGTTGCTCCCACCATCCACTTGAACCCAGAAAGGATGGTCTGGGGAAGAAGGAATAATGGTGCAAGGGGGAATTGAGAGGGCAATCTCATATGACACTGAATGCATGGTCACAAAGGTGTAAGAGCCCACAAGTCAGGTGGCTCCATTGGGAAACATAAATTACAGGATGGGGTCTGAACCATATGCTGAAAACCGAACAATAGCTTGTTGTGTAAGGTTTTGGGTGGAAGGTGAGTAGGGAGTCTCATGAACTGAAACAAAAGAGTGGCATCAGTGGGCAAATGGGTTTTTTGGTTTCAAGGGGTCCATAAAATACTAAAGGAAAGGTAGCTGAAACTGCAGCATCAGCTTCACTCAAGAATCCTAGATTAAACTATCCTTGAAGGGGCAGAAGTTGAATTTTGCAGGCTGCATGACTGTTAGGATAATTTTATAATATCTTTATATGAATATGGAACCAACTTACCATATTCAACCTGAAGGCCAAATCACATGTTGCTCCAGGGGAACACAAGGTGGCAACAAGGTGGCAACAAGGCACCACCTAAGTGTGGATGAGGTGTAAAGCTAAATCCTTAGGCATGACAAAGTGACATGATGAGTTGGGAGGGCTAGCAGAGCCAGCTCTGTCAAGTTTTAACAATAGCAAAAAACACTTGGAGGTGACACACCACTAATGTCAGGGACTGGTACTACTTTATCCCTGTTTGAGGTAGCAAGTTGTGAACTTGCTAATCCTGAGCTAAAAGTCCTGTATAACAAAGGGGCAGTGCGCATCATATAGAGTTTAGAAGGGGCAATTGTGCGGTTTAATCCACTAGAAGGAAGGGCTTCTTCAATTAATACCATTCCTATTAAGGCTAGTATACCAGCTATATCATGACGTGGAAGTAATAAAAGGAAAATTTGGTCAAATATAGGTGTTTCTGCACTCATGGATATAGGTTTTTCAGAATTGCAGGTAGTACTATACAAATTATTGTAGGTTTTATAAAATAAATGGGTTTACTATATACTTGCTCACTATACAATATATAGGACTAGTATAAGTAGATAAGTATTTCATAGAATTACCATGTGATAATAGTTTATTGAACGCAAAGATTAACCATATGAATGGCCTAGTTCTATATCCCATTCAACTTCTTATACTTACCTAAGCTTAATCTATCTTTAAACGGAGTACTGTACTCCTTTTAAGAATATGGGATTGCACCTTGCATATGATTTTGAAAGCAGGGGGAATCATAACAGTTTCATTGTAAATTCATTTTGGTGCAATTAATCGACTCAATATCATTGCAATTAAGGTAATTTAAGGCGATTAGTTGAACAAACCCCATTATGGTTATGGTTTGATCTGTACATAATCGATCTAACTTCAGCACATATCCTCTTGATCTAATATATAATATCTGAAACCTCAGGAATGTCACTAATGTCAGGCTTTACCCTGACATCATCCCCCACCAGGGCTGAACCTACCTGTGAGGCCTTCTTCTTACATTCCCTAACAGATTGCCTGCATTCTTTAAGTTCTCCTCAAGCTCCCAAGTACTCTCTTATGCAGGATAACCAACCCACTTGACCAGGTTTTGCATTGTCCCACAATGCTTATATCTGCCAATGATATCCTCTACCTCATACTCTGGATATAGACAATCAATCAGAGGGGGGCAGCGCTTTAACTTTCTGATGATATAAGGAACTACCATCATTCTTGTACAAGAGTGATAGATGAAAACATCATAAATTTTCCATTCTTCAGGTAGAGCAACTCAGTAGGCAACCTTCCCAATGACCTCCTTTAATTTATATAGTCCTACACGCCAATGGGTTAATTTATGGAATGATACATCCAAAGGAACATTATGAGCATCCAAATAAACCTCACTCCCAACTCCAACGTCTTCCCAGACACTATTTTTATCTGCAAAATCCTTGTGGGTCTGCACTGCTTGAGTTAAATTTGCTAGACAAAATGCATGGGCTTAATAACCTTCAGAAATTCTCTTCCTGATGGATTGTTCAATTCAGTAGCTAGAAGTGGTTCACAACCTACGTCATAGCCATAGTTACCTTAAAATGGTGACATCCCAGTTGAGGCATGGTTCATGTTGTTGTAAAAAAATGGGCCATTGGTAACAGCTCAACCCAATTATCCTGTTCAGCATTAATGTAACGTCTCAAGTACTTCTCCAACACCTTATTAACCCACCCAATTTGTCCATCCATTTAAGAATGATATGCAATGAACAGACACCTTTAATTTCTAATATCTGTCATAACCTGCTTTTAAAAGAATGAACTGAACTGTGGCTTCTTTCATAAATAACCTCCTTGGGTATTCTGAGAAATTAAGAAGACCTTCTTTATTAATAAATGGGCCATCTATTTGCCTGTGACATTGATGGTTGTAGGAATGAAGTGGCCCATTTTTGTGAAACGTTCAATACCCCAAAACTGAATTATACCCCTAAGACTGGGGTAGCTCAACGATATAATGTAGGGTAACTGACTCCCAAGGCTTATGAGAGAACTTCAACGGTTCCAACTGACCTTCAGGATCGCCTCTCCTAGCCTTAGTACGCCCACAAATCTCACATTCAGCCAGGTAATTACTGACATCACCAATCAGCTCAGGCCAGTGGTAAGTTCTCTGAATGAAGTTATAATATTATTTCATTCAGGATGTCCAGCCATTCCTGAGTCATGGTATTTATGTAATATTATCAATTTTTGGGACCCTTCAGGCATATAAAGACATTTCTTCTAACAGACCAAATGTCCTTTCAGAGAGTATTCCTTGAGGTACCATCCACTATTCATATTCTGACTCATTCTAGCCTTAACACCTTGACAAAATGCATCTTCTTTATGCGCCTTCAAAGTATCTTTCCTGTCCCATCAAAATTCATGAGAGAGAGAACCACTGGGTTCCGTTTTTTAGTAAAGCCTGTGTGTTATATTCTATGATCTCCCCTTCTTCAGGCATCAAGTCAGGGTGACAACTTAAGGAATCTAGGACCACATTAACCTTCTGAGGTTTATATCCAGTTTTCAGGTCATAATCAGCAAGGGTAAGAGCCCATCTAGCTTGCCGCTGATTTAGCTGGCGCAGAGTAAAATAGTATGTCAGGTTCTTATGGTCAGTCATGATCTTAACGGGGTGCTTTGCCCCACATAAGTACCATCGCCAGTGTTTAAGAGTCTGACAATTATCAGCATCCCTTTGTCATAGATTGGGTAGTTACATTCATTAGGGATAAACTTTATGGAATAGTAGGCTATGGGATTCAGCCTACTATCATTATCCTTCTGAAATAAAACCCCCAAGTGCATATCCAGAAGTTTCAGTCTCAACCACAAAGAGCTTATCATAGTTGGTCATGGACAACACTGGTGCTGAAACAAAGGCGGACTTTAAGTCAGAAAAAGATTTTTCTGCCACCTTGGACCATTTATACAGAACACTTTCTGATATGAGCCAGGTCAAGGGTAATGCAATAGAAGAAAAACAATTGATAAAATCCCTGAAAAAGTTTGCCAAACTCAAGAAACTGCAAACTTCCTTCTGGCTATTTGGTATAGGCCAAGATGTGATAGTATCCACTTTTCTAGGTGCCATGGTAAACCCATTCCTGCCCACAACATAACTAAGAAATTTAACTTTTTTCTGAGCAAACTCATACTTTGAAAGCTTGACATAAAGGCTATACTCCTAGAATTTCTTAAAGATCAATTACATAATTCAAAGATGCTTCTCCTGAGATTTGCTATACACCAAAATATCGTCCAGGTAAGCCATGCAGAACTAGTCCATGTACTCACCAAAAACTATATTGATCATCTGTTAAAATGTACTTGGTGCATTGCAAAGGCCAAATGGCTTGACAAGATACTTAAACAACCAAAACTGCATCTTAAAATCTGTGATTCCATTCATCACCTTCCTTTATCCTGATCTGGTTAAATGCATCCTTCAGGTCCACCTTTGAAAAGATAGTAGCCACAGAAAAATGATTGCTCAAGTATTCAGCATCAGGAAAAGGGTATCAGTTCTTAATGGTGATATCATTCAAATTTTGATAGTTTACACAGGGGCACAGCCCTCCTCTTTTTTGCTTGAAAATAAAAGTTGAGATGAACACGGAGACTAGGACACTTTAGTGAAACCTTTTTCCAACATAATATCCAAGTACTCACATAATGCCACCCGTTCCCGTTGGTTATACTATATATTGGTCCATGAGTAGACTGCTTCCCTTCTACAAAGTCTATTGAATGATCAAAAAGACTATGGGATGGCAGAATCTTTTCCTCTTCTTTGCTAAACACTTCAGACCACGCTTTAAGGTATTAAGTAATCATTCCTTTACATGACTCCAATAGAAACTTGGGAGCTTCTGCAGAATACAACACTGGAAACGCCCCTTTACTCAACGCCCATTCTTCTCTCTTTCCATCCACCTTGACTGTGATAGTGTTTCTGCCATAGTCATGTTGGAGATCCATCTGGCCTAATCATGGAAAGCCAAGGATTACAGGCTGGGGTGTACTCTTTAGAATCCAAATTTAACCTCAATTTTTAGGGAAACGACTAATAGACTTATGGGATGTGCATAACAGTAGGCAATGGACTGCACCCATTTTCCCAGGGTTATGGTCAGTGTCCTAGTTGGAACTCACAACTTTTTTACCATTTCCTCTTATATAAAGTTCTGGGAGACCCCACTATCCAGTAAAGCCTCAGTATAAAATATAGTATTTTCTATTATCAAACATATAGACAAAACAGGGTAAGACTAAAATTCATTTTTTATTGCCAATTTGACTGATGAACTTTACCTTTCTTTGGATATTGTAATACTAAATGACCAGGATTATGGTAAGAATAACACAATCCTTCATTGTAATGACGCTGATATTCTTCATGACTCATATTGGATATTTGATTCTTGTAAGCAGGCCCTTGCCACATGGAAGTTCTTCCAATAACCAGATTTTCAGTGATTTTAAGCAATTCTTTTAAAGGCAGGGTTATGATGTGGTGTCTGATCAAATCTAATAGATCACTTCCTAACCACCGTTTGAAGTAAAGTTCTCCCGTTTCATTGTCTAATTCAATCTTCTGGAAGACATACAGAAACTTCTGCATATATCTCTCAACAGTTTGACCTTCCCGCTGAAGGTTCATCAGAGAAATGTGTGCCTGTAATCTGGTATTAGCAGAAGTTGGTGCAGCCAACAACTGGCTTTTAAACTCTTAGTACTTCATGCACAAATTCTCATTTTCTTCTAACGCTCTGGTAAACTAACCCAAAGCATCTCCAGAGTGCTGAGAACCCAACTCTATAACCTTCTGTGCTGTAAGTATGAGGGAGCGTCCCCTTTGATTAGACTAGGTGGTGTTTCTATGTCCCACAAAAAGGTTCCAAAAAGGGAAGCTGTCCCTCTTGTCTCACAGGGTGATCTCACCCATGTGGTAGATGAGTGAAGGGTAACAGTCCTTCCCTTAAAGATCCTACTAGCTGTTCTCATAACTGCCTCTGACAAATTAGTATGCCAAATTGAGGAAATTTGTGCCAAAATAATTGGAAGCCACCACCCTATGGTCCAAAAGGATCCTATGAAGTTGACATCACTAAGCCCTTAAAATCAAGGTCTGGAAGCCTTAAGCCATCAGCAACAAAGCCCAATGGGCTTGTACATTCAATAAATATGGAATCAAGTGTAAAATCTTGGCAAAACTCACCAATGGCATTGGGACATTGGGAAATGTTGTCATCAGTTTGAAACCTGCTTCAAAAACATTGGGGACAAAGCCCACCGGGTGTGTAACTCTTAATAAGAGTGTGGTCAGTGATAAACCTTACTTAAATTCACCCAATGGCATCAGGCCATTGATAAATGTTGTTGCCAATTCAGAACTCCTCTAAAAACATTGAGGACAAAGCCAACAGGCATGTACCTCCACTATCAAATATTGCTGCTAGATGGAACACTCCCCTCAAAAATTAGGGTCATTGTTAGTTGCTTGCTACTTGGCCAAATGGATGCCAAAGTGACCAGGTGCAGGCAGGTTTGGTATCCCAAACTTGTTTCTGACCTCTTGGGACCACTCCTATGTGGGGTGGCCTTGGGAGGTTCCTGTTGCTTGTTGGGCAAGATGCCATCACGCTAACCATTGAAAACTTGGTGAAACCACGATTTGGGCATCCAAGGATGAACTGACAGTGACTCAGCCTGCCACCACAATTTTGAAGTCAGTTTAAAGTAAGCTCAACTTTCCCCTTTTGCTCAAAGTTCACTGGGTTAGGTCAAATCTTGAGTACCCCAATCATAATCTTTCTAAGCTATTCCCCAAATTAATCATCTATTTAAGCAGTCATAACACACTGAGAAATTTAAAAATTGATTTTCTAACTTTAAAACTCAATAAATTCACATTTCCCTAAATCCTTGTTTTATTATGACAAAATTCAAAATACCTCACCAAATCCCATTTTTACCAGCTCCAAAACCTGCAGGCCCTGGGACCATGATAGCCTGGTTTGTTGCCAGGTTCTTGTTTACATTTGTGAACCATTGGTGCTTGTTGGTGAAATCTCTTCCTGCTCAAATAAACGTCATTCAAGCAGCAGTGCCTCTGGTATTTGAGCTTGCATTTGGGTGCTTTGGAATCCAGATGGGCAGGTCAGTTAAAACTTAACTTGCAGTGATCCTGACACATGTATCATCTGGGTAGTTCTCATGTTATTCTTTAAAATTTACTTCTAACAATATAAGTCCTACTTTTGTATCAGCTAATATTAATTTTCAGGCAATGGAACTTTAGGGTAATTCATGGGTGCATGGTTAACCACAATCACTGTCAGAAATTAACTTGGTCCTATTGCTTCTTTATAAGTTATATCATCTTTATTTAAGGGGAAACATCCTTGACAATAACTGGTAATCTTTCATTAATAAAGCAAATGTCAGCTCCCAGTAATAAAAACATGGCAGGAAAGACTTTTTTAGATGTGGTGGTCAAATTGTCAGGTACTGGTACTACTTTATCCTAGTTTGAGATAGCAAGCCTTGAACTTGCTAATCCTGAGCTAAAGATCCAGTATAACAAAGGGGCAGTGCGCATCATATAAAGTATAGAAAGGGTGATTGGGCGGTTTAATCCACCAGAAGGAAGGACTGCTTCAATTAATACCATTCATGTTAAGGCTGGTACACCAGCTATATCTGACATGGAAGTAACAAAAGAGGGATTTGTTCAAAAATAAGTGTTTCTGTACTCATGGGTATAGGCTTTCCAGAATTACAGGTAGGAACTGTACAAAGTGGTGTAGGCTTTATAAAATAAATGGGTTTACTGTATAGCTTGTTTACTATACAATCTATTGAAATAGTACAAAGACAATAAATACTTAAAGAAATTAGCATATGATAATAGTTTATTGACCACCAAGATTAGCCATATGACTGGCCTAGTTCTATGTCCCATTCAACTTCCTGGGCTTACCTAAGCTTAATTTATTTTTTTTAAATGGAGCACTGTAATTCTTTTAAGCTTATGGGATTTTGCCTTGCATATGATTTTGAAAGCAGTGGAAATCATCTCAATACCATTGTAAATTTATTTTGGTGTAATTAATTGGCTTAATATCATAGCAATTAAGTTAATTTAAGTGATTATTTGAACAAAACCTATTACAATTATGATTTGATATTCAATCAATCGATCTAACTTCAGCAAAAATCTTCTTGATCTGATGAATAATATTTGAAATCTCAGGAATGCCACTAATGTCAGGCTTTAACATGACACCTTCCTCATGAGGAGACAGCAGGCGTCAAGCTCATCAACATAGGTGAAATGGGTATGGCCAACGACAAATGGTGGTGGTTTACAAAACTCAACCTAAGATTTAATAAAAGTGGGCAAATTATGAGAAAGGGTTTAAGATTTGTGAAATTGACAATAATTTAAAAGTTGGGGCAGAGCTGTCCTATTACTGATTTTAGCTGTTCCCTCAATTTTTAGTCATTTAGGAAGTTGAACTCAAAACTTTAAAAACTAGACAATAGATTCTAGAACCTTTATTACTTGAATATCAATATTTATATGTATTACGGGTATATGGTTTTAAGTGATTTTTAGTACCTGAAACTAAGAACTTTCTCATCGATTTGTATCAATTTTTGATCTAAAGGTTTGATCTCTCGTTGTTACCTTAATCGACGCCGTCCATTGAGATCTTATCATCAGACGTATGTTCAAATGAAAATATTGCTTCTCGAGGAACTCAATTGTTACTTATTAATTCATCTCTGAGGTTAACTTTGGTTGATTGACATCAGAATCTGACTTTGGCATAGATGCTTCCAGCCATTTTCTATCACGAACTCTGAAAATGATAATTGTTTTATTTTATACAATTACGTCTAATTTCTCTAAGCTAGCTATAAAGAGCTGATTCTACTAAACAGCCATCTTTCATTAGGTTTATTAAACTTTATATTTTTAATATCATACCTCAATAAATAGACAACTTAAAAAAGCACATATTGAAATCTTTGGGTACAGTAGGTGTTTATTTTGCTTAGACTATATGATACTTCTTCTTTATTACCCTTCTTATAAATCAATCAAATTCAAGACTGTTGAAATTAAAATGAAATTATTCTATAAAAAGCTCTAAATAGTAGAATTAGCAATCAACTATGACTATATAAACGTAACATCTAAGCTATAAAAGTTAACTCCTGCTTCATCTTTATCAGTACATACATCACGTGAGTAACATTAAATTTAAGACTAGTATATGTTACAAAATTCAGTAATAAGATACAATCAGCAGTAATGACATTAATTATAATTATCTCATATCTGCTACTAATCTTATTGTATTATAAGTAATAAGTGAAAAATAAACTTCAAATTCAAAACATTTATTAAAAAAATAATATTTAAAGAAAAAATTAAGTGAGTAATGCTGCGAGCAAACCTCAATATTTATATAAGAAAAATTACATGGGCCCAAAAATATATACGTTATTTTCTAAAAACTGTTACATTTGCAATTTTTATACTACATTTATATCTCTCAGAATAAAAGTTTGCAAAAAGTTAATAAAGAGCTAAACAGCAAAGGCTTGAATCATAAAGTAAAATCACTTAGAAGAGATATTTTAATAATCTATCGTTATCTATTAAACCATGACTCTACATTCTAAAGTACATTTAACACCAATGAAAATCAAGAATACATAGCTAAAGCATTGAAAATTTTTTAGTTTATGAAATACAAATTTACAAAAATTCCGCTGTTGTACGTGTTGCGAGGACACGAAACCCCGCAGTAAAAGTGACATCCAATTTATTGGCAAACTAGTCACTTCCGCCTTTAAAATAGATTTAACCATTATAATTGCCAAATTAAAATTCCCTATGTCTTAATAATGAACATGATAAGTAAGCCCATTTCATCAGACAAGCAAAAAATAGCATAATTATTCTCCAAGTGGCTATAATATTAAATAATGAACCTGTTAATAAACACTAAACCATTTTAAGCAGTTTTTAAAATCTTTTATTTCTAAAAAATCATATTTACAGCATATAAAGTTGCTAAAAAATAAGCATGGAGGTATGAACCTCTATACAAGCATCCTTCCCCAACGCCTAAGGCGTATGGCCTTTTTAAGATGATTCTCCCATAGCCATTTTCCTCCTTTAAAAACGAGCCTGTCCCAGTCGTCTTTTTCAAAAGGGAGCCTAATGTCCAATCGCGTTTGATAGGCATCAATGCCATAAAGAGATAAATGAAAGCGAAGGTATCTAGACAAAAACAGCTAAAGACACAAAACAATAAAACAAAAACAAAAGGTATAAAAGAATCAGCTGCAATTTAAAGGTCAATCTAAAAGTAAACACAAAAGTACAAAATTTGCTTTAGGTAAACACACGTAAAAACTTGTACAACCAAAAATAAAGACGCAGCAGAAGATGAAAAAAAATTAAAAGTTTGCGATAGTTAAAAAAAGAAACAAACAGTTCAATAAAGCAAATAGAAGCCATGTGTAAAAAACTCCTTATTTTACAGAAAGTTATAATAAACCCTACAACAAAAATCCCCAAAGCAAAAATAAATATCTGAAAACTTACTTTGCTAAATTATCCAAAAAATTGTAATAGATAGCTCCAACAACAAGAATGACACATAATATTATCAGTGTTAATCCAAAAAGGATTACATCCAACAAGGTAAGTAAAGGAAATTTCTCTAACATTAGGTGTTTAGGGAGCAACTGTAAGAAAGCGTTTACAGCTGTTACCTCTAGCAAAGAAAAAGAATATTTTTAAAATTCGCAATTGGTATAGAAAAAATCAGTAAAATACATAATTTCATCCTTTCAATTAATCGAAGCATTGAATCAAGCCTAATGGATTTTACAGAGTCTATTACGAGAACTGATCGACTCTGTGATTAAAGGTTTCATACATTCAACTAGTTCTTGCGGTGGACCCTATATATATTTTCTATTTTATTCGAGGTGGGCCGACCTGGGGACGATACCGCACCGATTAATGGAAATCGAATGAATGGGAAAGGAGGATAAACTCCGGAAATCCTCCATGCGCGGCGTATGATAGGCCAGGAACTCCATGGACCGCCTTTGCTATTCGCTATCTCAGTTCGAGGCATTGGTGCGCAACGCCAACACGGTCATGATTGTCCCCTACCCAAAGTTCCTGTACCGGAATCGAACTCGGGGAGGAAGCGGTAGAGGTCCCTATTCTACCACTGGAGTATCCTCCCCTTGGAGCCTATATATTTGTTCTTATTATTTGAATTCACAGGCCATCGTAGAAATAAAGTTAAAGATATAGTTGTTAGTTTTACTCAATACAAGATAAACTAGAAATAGATACTAATATTGAGTAAACGTTTTAATAATAAAAGCTAAGTTTAAAAAATTCAGACTTGGTTACGGTGGTATTATAGCATTACAATGATGATAAAATGGAAAAATACCTGGAAGATATAAACATATAGCCTATTGAATTACTGAGGACTGACAAAAGCATAGTTGATATTGTTGGGCGAGGTGCAAGATTAGCATTTCAAGGTAAAAGTTATAATATTGACCAAGGGCAAAGTTAAGTGTAGTATGCGTAGGCAAACTCAACTTAGGCTAAGATCAGAGACTAGCAAAAAATGAATTGCTCTAGTTTTTTTCCATTCAGCGGAGTTGAACTAAGCTGCTATTGCAGCTATAAAACAGCATCAAAATATTAATGCAGTAATCATTATTTATATTAGCATCTATGCAATTAAATTAATGTTAATGGTGGCAGTACCAGCGCATTAGTTCCTAACTTATATTTTAAACTGTGTAAAAGTAGCTTTCATGCTCCCAAGCTCTCTGGGTATGGTGTGCTATCCCTAGGGAAATGGCATACTGCAATTTCTGAGTTGGTTATAAGTCTGTGATGGAAATCTGGGACCAAAATATATACCAGATCACTCTCTAAGCACAAAGCAAGGTGTACCTAATTATGGCCAGAAGAAGTTAGAACTTTCCAATAGGAAAATCAGAATTGTTAAATTGAGACATTAAGGAATAAAATCCTAATATAAGATATTAAAAGATAGTTATGTTTGTTTAGTATAGTACTGTACACTTTTATAGTACATATATTGTTATTTAGAAAAAAATAAAATGGGAGATATAAGGTTTTAGATATAGATGTACACTGACTATGATAAATATAGTCAGGAGGTGCAGAACTGGGAGTAAGGGTTAGTTGATGATATGAAGTAAAGTCATCTGACCAATGAACTAATTTTTGGCTTTATTACTAGATTCAAGTTGATAATAAATGAAGCTAGTTTAGCTTAGAGCCTACTTTTTAGCCTCCATATCTCAATTTAAGTACTGTGTAATCATTTTACTGCTTTTTGTTATTCCAAATTTTTAAAGAGTAGGGCTCACTCGTTCCCTATGTAGTTTTTTATGAGAGGTTATAATATGTATTCCCTATGGTTGCTATGCAACAAGTATTTTAAGCCAATAATCTGACCTTCCCCTTTCAAGAATAAAGAGGTGAAACCTCCATAAAAAACCATGAATTAAAACAGTTGATTTACACCTGCAAACATTAAATTGATTGAGTGTTCATTTCCTCACTTTTTTGTGATGACAAAAGGTCTATCTAAAACTAACTCAGGCTCACAGTTTTCTAGCCACTATATAGTTATGATAATTGTTGTGGATGAAGATGCAAGAACATCAGCAGATCATTCCTCATCTGGTGAAATGAGCAGAGTTCACCCCCAAACCAGTGGAAATGCAGGCAATTTACCCACCATAGATAGAGAAGGATGAGTGTTGTTTTTTTTTGTTTATTTTTGAAGGGTAGGTCTTTTAAAGGCTATGCAATTATTAGTTGCTTATAGCCCAGAAGAATCACCTAGCAGACTATTGAGCCCCTAGGGCAGAATCGCTTGGTAGCTTCACTAAACCAAGGTAAAATACTGATAGAATAACATATAAATCACTAATATGAACTAGGCAAAATTCAAGCAAAATGAAGATTTGTTTATTTTTGGATATAGGGTTACTTATAGGATTTAGTTGAGGCTTGGGGTTGCAGGGAATATGATGATTTATGGAGTAAACTGGCGGAATGCAAAGAATTTGTTTAGGCATAATTGGTCCCAATTGGTTTAGCCAATTTAGCAGATACCCAACTAGCAAGATCTTTATAAATGGACTTGACAAATTTGAGAGATCTTGAGCCTTCATCAGCTCATTCTGAGATTCAAGGCTAGCAGAGTTTTTGGTGGGTTCTGCCACAATATTATTTCCTGTGGCTAATTGCAAAGTAACCACTGTTCAATTATTGTATGATTGGTCACAACTTCCATCATTCCCAACACTGCCCCTTCTAGATCTTGCCAAGGAGGGGAATAAGTCTAAAGGAACCTAGTGTGGACCCAATTTACAACAGAGCATGTTCTGATGGAGGCGATGGAGTACCCTGGGCCCCAACGATATATTGATTTATATGGCCCTGACAACATTGTATCAAATTTATGCGTCTGACCCCCTGGACAATATTTATAAAATAATACCAGATCCTATAGCTGATATTCAGGCAGGAAAGGCTTTTGCGCGTTGCTTCACTCTGCCTCTCATTGACTGATAGTCCCCATAAACTTAGCAGCTAGAGCTTATAGATAGATTAGTTCATCGGCCAACCTTTGCATTGCTAGCTCATAGGTGTCCTGTGTAGAGGCCTCCAATATGGACTGAACACTAGAGGGTAAGATTGGCTTTCAGCTTTATTGCGCTCAGAATGGTGACATATATATATATATAACATGATGATAACTCAAGAAATAGGTCAATAGAGCCGCTAGTAGGTATTCATTCCATCACCCTGGGTTGAAGTGAGTCATTTTATAGAGGATAGTTACAAGAATACCATTTGCTTGTTCCACAGATCCAGTAGTTTTGTAACTATAGGGAGCAGTGAAAGAGGGGTAAGTGCCCATCATGACATTGAGGTCAATGATTAATTGGGAGATGAAGTTGATTCCATTATTGGACAGTATCACATTTGGGCTACTGTGATGGGTGAAGACCTGTTTAAGTAAAAGTGAGGCGGAAACTTTAGAAGTGGGCGAGGTGACAGAGATGGCCTAAACTCATTTGTTAAAGTAGTAAACCGTCATTATGATATATCAGTGATCATACATTGCCATAGGTAGTGGACTGACAATGTCAACACTGACTGTAGCAAAGGGGGTGGTAGGACCCATGAGCTGATGTTGGTACGACGGATTAGGAGGCTTCTGGTTATCATAAATGAGAAAGGAGTCAAGAACATCTTGAATCATCTCAATCATCCCTCCCAGTAATAGTGCTCTTATGACCATTAATGAGTTTTTCTGATGGCACTGTGGCCTACCATTGAATGGTCCTCCAAGGTAATATCCATCCTGGCTGACAGGTGGACATAAGGATGCCAAGAGATGCCAATCTGTTTGTACAGCTACCATCCTCAATAAGGTCTGATAAGTCATCTTTTTCAACAGCTGTTGAACTGCAGGGTTATATTGCCTCCATCCCTCAGACTTACCAATGAAGTCATACATCTAATCCTCTTCAGAGGTGTAGAGGGTCAATACAGGCAAGCGGGACAGACCATAAGAGTTTTGATGTATTGCCCCAGCATGATGAACAATGGAAAATTCATAGCTTTAGTGTTTGAGTTCCCAAGGGCCAGTCATTCATCCAGGTTCTTCATTAGTTGTAGCTACCACATGGAGGCATGATCTGTAACCTTGGTGAAATGATTTTCATATAGGAAAAGATGGGAATTCTTGATGACAAGTAGGACATCTAAGCACTACTGTCAGGTAATTAGAATTTAACTAAGTGAGAAGAATATTCCAGTGGTAAATAGTTTAATTCTTTTTGAAAACCCCCAGTTCAATCTTGGCTGAATCATTTTAGTCAGATTGATAATTCTATTTCTATTCTCCAGTTGAATAGCTTAGATGTTATTGCTCCAACTCCTCCAAACCCCTGACAAAATAGGCCAACTCCCTGGGAAGTCTGCCCAAGCACTGCTTTCAATTCAGTGCTACCACCTAATAGAAAATCACCCCTATTTATAGTCCTGAAGAGGGCTCTGGGAGGTGCAAATCTCTTACCAGCTAATCAATTACTATGTCATTTGTATTTAGCTGATGTGAAAATATACTCCAAATGCTGATTAAAGAGATTACATTGAAATTTTACCCCATGGTTATGTCATCCCAGCTGATGATCCAACACCCACAATGACAGCCTTGTCAAGGTGAAAAGATTCTTGAGAGTCCTGGTTGACTGAATTGTCATTTATCTAAATCAAGCTACCTTCCACCTATTCTGAATTCTGACGCCCTTCTCAGTTTTAGCCTATGTTTACCTTAGATACTAGGAGTTGACATTATAATGAGGGGATCACTTTTACCCTTAATTCTTTTTTTAGTACTAGATGGTCCCAACCCAAGGGGGGATTCATCGATGTTTATTGAATTACGCCTGGGCTCCTAAGAGCCTGAGGCGAGGGAAGGGGGGAGGAGGCATCGAGAAAGGGAGGGGGTTTGCGCGCCAGAGCCGTGCTGCAGTGACAACTGAGCGGGGGAGGGTTGGCGACATAGTGCAGACCTTCAGGGCCATCTCAAAGTGTACCTGAAAGTGGGTGATCATGTGTGGAAGGGTCCACACCTGCTGGTCAAAGGCAGCACGAAGGAAGGAGTTATGGATGGTCCAGATGGCTGTGGCATAGGCGAGGACATGGAGGGGTTGGTGGCAACCAGGCAATGTCTGCTCAAACATGAGGTCTTGCACAGGGTGTCCAGACCAGGGCTGAGCATGGAGGAGCTCGCGGGCCTTTGGCCAAAATGCGGCGACACCTGGACAGGTGAAAAAATGATGGAGGTGGGAGTCAATAGGCTCCACACAGCGGGGGCAGCTTCGGTGCTGGAAGGTAGGGCCAGTCCGGTCCCCTGTCCTGTATGAACAGTGGAGTACCCTCCATAAGGTGTTGGACACCTTTGCTGACAGGATGGGGTGATAGACATCCTTCCACAATTCCTTAAGGTCAAATCTCACGGAGGGAGGGAGGAGCTCAAGGAGTCTTGGGCGGATGGGAGGACGATCTTGGGGGTTGAGGCGAGTTGTGACAACTTGTCCATTGTGCACAATTGCATGGCGATGGGGGCTGAGGCCAGGGCCTTCCCTTCTGTATGGGAAGGCATGGTGGATCCGCGCGCCTACTCGTTTCAGGGCAAGGAGAGCCTGGTTTCAGTAGGGGGATGAGGATGGTTTTAGGCGATGGCCTGGGTGGTTTGTGAGCCACTCCCCTAATGAGGTCAGAGATGCTCTAGGAAGACCCAGAGCTGCTGACACTGACTGGCGGAGGGCGGGCGCCCATTGGGGCATGGGGGTCGCGTCCCAGCAGACAATCGGCCATAGGAACTTCAGGAAGATTGTGGTGGCGCGGGATCGCGTGTCCAGAAGCCCTAGGCCCCCTTCATTGCAGGGTCAGGCAATGGTTGAGAGGGCCATTGGTGGATGGTTTGAGCCCCAGATCCAACAGCGGAGGAGTACATTGAGCCGCGTATAAAAGGCATCTGTGAATGGGCAGACGTGCGCTAGGAACCAGACTTTGGAGAGGAGGAACACATTGGCCATCAGAGCTCGACCCTGGGGGGTGATGTGCCGCCGGTTCCAGCTGGCAATCCTGGAGTTAACTGCTGCAAGTAGCAAGTCCTCATTGTCTTTTAGCGCAACTCCTTGTTGGTTGGTGAGAACGCCCAGGTGACGGAAGGTACCGCGCTCAGGTTCAATACCAAATGGTGGGGGGAAGGTGGGGGAGCCGACCTGTACAACTGTTGTCTTGGAGGTGTTGACCATGGCGTTGGACGCCTTGGTGTACCTCTCAATGGTCACAGCAGCGAGGGCAACATCCCCAGGGCAGCCAAATGCAATGGCAGTGTCATCTGCAAATGCCATGGTGCGTGTGGGGGCTTTACCTGGGACCAGAATCCCTGTTAGCTTGTCCTGTAAGGAGGCCAAGAGGGGGTCAAGGGTGATGTTAAAAAGGATAGGGCTCAGGGGGTCCCCTTGCCGGAGACCTTGTCCAACTGGTACTGCCACTGTAAAGCCCATTGGCGCCAGGACTCTGGTGTGGAGCTGGTCATAGAGCGCTGATATCCAGCGCTTAGCTGCGGGTGGGAGATGGAAGCGGGCCAGGGAAGCATCAATATACTTCCAGGCTACCCGATCATATGCTTTCTCCATATCCAGGAGAGCCACAAAGCCATTCACCTTACGAGAGTTAGCAGTCAAAGTCACGTGAAGGTCATTATAGTTGTCCCATAATGACCTCCCCGGAATAAAACCGTGCTGGGATGAGGAGAGGCGAGGTGACACCCATTTGGTGATGCGGTTGGCCAGAAGCTTCGTGAAGAGCTTGTGGTCTGTGTTGATCAACGCTATGGGGCGCCAGTTCGCCAGGTTCTCACGGTCTGACTTCTTGTGAATGAGGGTCGTGATTGAGCCTCTGGAGTCGGGGAGGACCTCGCCATTCACCAAGAGTGCAGCGAAGAGGTCGCGGAGGGTACTGGCTATCACTGCAGGTTCCAGAAGGTACACCTCAAAGGGTATTCCGTCTGGGCCTGGGGCTCTAAGCCGTGGGGATTTCAGAAGAGTTTCCATCACCTCCTGGATGGAAATAGGCGCCAGTAGAGCCTCATCAGCCCGTGGGCCAATGGGCGGCTCTGGAGCCCGCCACAGGAAGTCTTGGATGTCCGATGGGTCCATCTGGGTGGCATGGAAGAGGCTGGAGTAGAAGCGGTGTAGTTCCTGCGTGATTTCCTCCTTATCTGAAGTGGTTGTAGTGCCAATCTTCAGTGCAGTAATATCCTACGCTGTTGACTGAGCTTTCTGTTTCTGAAAGAAGAAGCGGGTGGGGCGTTCCCATTGAGCATAGTAACGAGATGTTGTAAAGTTTGCTGCCCGTTCTTCCTGCAGCGTGAGCTCCAAGCGGAGTGCTTCCTGCGCCGCTTCCCAGTCTTCCAACCATCTGGGAGGGGGCGAAGGCTGACACTTTCTCTCCAGATGTCTGATTCTGGCTTCCGCCCTTTTGACTCTGGCGCGAGCTGCAGTCATCTGGGCTTTGGCACAGTTGTAAGCAACGCGGGTGATGCCCTCCTTGGTCACCGCCCATCTAGCCTTGTGGTCAAGCAGGTGGGGTGGGGGGAGGTGAGAGTCTCCCGGATGGTCATAGACAGCTTCTCCTTAGTGAAGGGGTTGTTGAGAAGAGCTGGGGCAACCCTAGGCCAGAACCTATGCGACGGTCTAAGTGTGGTGGTGAGGACAACGGTGAGTAACCTGTGATCAATCAGATGGTTGTCACGAGAGATGGGAGAGGAGACGCGGCCAATTAGCAGGGGGCCAATCAGTGCCATATCTATGCGTGACGCCGACTGGAAAGCTCCTCCATCATACTGGATCCTAGTCATGCAACCTAGGCCAGACGCGGAGGGTGGAAGCGCATCTATAAAGCCGCTCAGGCGAAGGAAATCCTTGAGACTTGATCCAGGGCGTTCCTTTGCTGCAGGGGGTAAGAGTCACGGACGCGACTTATGGTTGTGTTGAAATCTCCTAAGAGGACTGTATTCCGTGGGAGATTGAGTTGGAGGAGCTCTTCCAAGAGCCGATTTTGCTCCTGACCTGCATTAGGCAGGTAGATGCTTGCAGCGAAGAAGGAGAAGTCAGGAGTGGTGAGTTTGGCCAGTATGAGGCGGCCACCTAGATATTGTGAAAAAGAATGGGTTTTAACCTGGGGATTCAAAACAATAAGGGCGGCATGGTTTGTCCAGAAGGAGTTGCCTCCAAACTGTTCATTCCATGCAGATTGTTAGTGGGGGAGGATATGGGGCTCCTGGACAGCAGCGATGTCAATTTGTGCTGACCTGAAGTTTCGGAGGAGGCGGGCTCTCCGCTTAAAGTCCCGCAACCCATTTGCGTTGATGGATTGCAGGGCCAGGGTGCTGCCATGGGGACTCATAGCTGTTCCCCTCCATGTCCTGGGGGGTTGCCAGCGCTTAAACCTGCTGCTGTGAGGCGGCTAGTTTTGAGTCCTTTAGCTTGACTATTAGCTGCAATCCGTGAGGAGCGTCGAGGGTTCTGAAGGGAAGGAGAGGGTGGGGGGGCGGAGGACCCAGTAAGCCAGCCTAGGATGCTGCCCCCGCTCCGTTGCAGGGGAAGGACCTGAGGGTGCTCAATGGTGACCTCCGCGGTGTCCCCATTTGATGAGTCTGAGTCCATATTCACTTCCTCCAACACTGCAAAGGATCCGCACGAAATGGACTGTGGGGTTGGGGTAGGACTCTTTGAGGTGGCACTTCTACCGCAGGCCGCGGGTTGCCAGTCCATGCTGGTGGGCATAGCTCCATTGGGAGCTGAGGGTTGATGCGATAAATCGCTGGTGGAGGTTGGTGGGGGTGCTGCGGAGCTCTGAGTGGGGGTGGCTGACGAGGGGCACCCTGTGGGAGATGCCTTGCGCTTGGTGAGAGAGGAGTTGACTCTGGGAGATTGGAGGGGGTGCCCATTGGAAGGGGGGCATGAGCGCGAAGGTATCCCATACCAATAGTGGGGTTAGCTGTTTCAACTGCTAGGCGTAAGGCCTCAGGGGACAAGTCTTGAACGGGAACCCATTGTGTGGGTTGTGGAATTGCTGCTGCAGCCACGTGTGATCGTTTTTGGCCTGGTTTAGGCCCCTGGGTGGTGGTTAAGAGGGCTTGTTTTTCGAGCTGTGCAGCCACTATACAAGTGTCCAAGGGCGTTACACCATGAACACCGGTGGCGCGCCTGATCAGGGTCGACAAAAAAGATCTCAGGGCATGCCCCAACTACCGACACACGAGGAATAACCTCAATGTTGCGGGATACAGTGGGGGAGGGGATGAACGACGCCCTAGCAGTGTGAGCTCTTTGAGTGGGAGCATAGTAAGAGGGGACGCTAAAGTCCACTGAAAGAACAGACCCAAACTCCATTAAACCACGATGGAGTGCCAGTTTAAGAGACTCAGGATCAACAGTCATCGGTAGGTTGGAAAAAGTAACCCATGAAACTTTCTCCAGGTGATAGCGTGTGTGGGAGATGCGAAGAGATCCGCGTGGAATAATGACCTGGAGGGTGGCAGCATGGTCAGCAAGGGCAGCTTCAGTGAAGCCCACATCGATGTAGTGGCCCTCCACTGATTCATGGATGGTGGTGTTAATTGGGAATGTCTCCGAAATCGCTGCAAAGTATGAGAAGTAATCCTCTGTATAGAATTCAACAGGGTTATGCCCATAATAAAGGCGAATTGCGTGGGAGAGAGGGTTGAGCAAGGTAGAGCTTTTTGCGCTCTAGTTTCGGCCCATTTCTTCTTAACATCAGCAATAAAAGTCACTTCACGGGGGTCAGCTTTGGGTAGCGTTGGTGCCAGAGGTTTTTGCCACGCCCCAGTGGCTCCTTTGGTACGTTTGTGTTTACTTTGGGCTGCAATTGCGGGTTGAGTGTGAGCTGGTGGTTTGGACAAGTTTGCAGAGTTCCCTTATTGCTGGAATGTTACAGCAGTTGCTGGCGTTATATTAAATTGAGGGGCGGTTTTTTGGGCCTCGCTAAATTGGGGAGGCCCATCCAGATTGGAATTAACTCCAGCCAGTTGGGAGGAGGGAGATGTTTCATCACCATCCCAATCTATTTGGGTAAATTCAGCCTGAGTATTTGCTGTGATTTCGTGGGCAAAACTCATTGGCTGATTGGTGAATTGGTCGTTTTCAGCATATTGAGATAAAGTGCCGACTTGAGAAGTGCCAATTACGGGGTTTAAATGGGACAGGTGAGATTGGAACTGGTGTGAAGTTCCAAAATCTGAACCATTTGAATCCTCATTGGGAAGAGTAGATTGTCCCAATTTGGTGCTTAGTGAACCAGAATGTGCAGCTAATCCAACCTTACATCCGAGGGTTTGGGGGCCAGGTGATTGTTGGGCCTTGCTAAATTGGGGAGTCCCATCCAGATTGGAATTAACTCGAGCCAATTGGGAGGAGGGCGATGTTTCATCACCATCCCAATCTATTTGGGTAAATTCAGCCCAAGTATTTGCTGTGATTTCGTGGGCAAAACTCATTGGCTGATTAGTGAATTGGTCGTTTTCAGCATATTGCAATAAAGTGCCAACTTGAGAAGTGCCAATTACGGGGTTTAAATGGGACGGGTGAGATTGGAACTGGTGTGAAGTTCCAAAATCCGAACCATTTGAATCCTCATTGGGAAAAGTAGATTGTCCCAAATTTGGTGCTTAGTGAACCAGAATGTGCGGCTAATCCAACCTTACATCTGAGGATTTGGGGGCCAGGTAGCTGGGTATCGCCCCTCATGGAGGGAGCCAGAAACACGGCGTCAGCAATAATAGATGTGGCTGAATTAGCTGACACAATGGGGGAGGTGAATGCCTGGATGGGCTGAGTTGCATTCAACTGAGCAGACGCCATTAAAACAGCGTGAGTGATGGCCTCCTTGGTTGGAGGGGCCCAGCGGGTTGGTGGGAGGCAGCGCACACAGAGCTGTTAGGCGCGCAGGTTGCAGAAGTGTGATCAGGTGAACTGGCACTAGTTGGAGTAGCTCCAGGTTGGGGGGTGGTGCCTGCTTTCATGGCTGCTGCTTGAGAGCGGGTGATTCTGGTTGACCCTGAGGTGGGTAACCGAGGGTTGCTTCGTTTGGGGGTGGTGCTGGCTCGTTTGGCATAGCCTGCGGGTTCTTTTGCGGGGTTTCCCGCCATATTTGCTAATAGTTTTCGTAAATCTCTTTAGTGGAGCTAAATTTCAGGCTGAATTGATTTTCGAAAAGTGATGCTTAGCAGAAAGAGATTTTTTTTACCCCTAATTCTGATTTAATACAACTACTATAAAAACTAAGTTTTATTTGTGGTTATTTCCCCCTAAAATCTTTAATAGCTGCTAAGAGTTTAATTATATAGTATCCGCGATATTGTTGAGATCCTGTGCCTAAAAGCACCTGTAAGCATCAAGGTGCCATTATTTCAACAAGTGGTGCTCACTACAGGGCCCTGTACACCATAATCTTTTTTCTAAAAATGGAGGACGTTTGGGTGAGTAACTCTCATAACCTCCCCACTGCATCTGAATTGAGGCTAGCTGAATTTAGAGCAGCAGATAGCCAACACTGTATATCAACTTAAAAAGCTTACCAGATTCCATCAAAACTCTCATGGGCCAACCTACTATTTATAAACACCTTTTAGTTATAAGTTTACCCCAGGTGAGGGTAGCATTGCCTGGTTTCTCTTCATCTTTAATCTGCCATGTAAGGGATGACCAATCCCCAAAAAATAAAGTACATTATTCCTTGCCTAAGATGCTTAGATAAAGAGATATTGGTTCCTTATATGGATACCCTTAGTACCTGGGCAGAAGTTAAGGAAGCGTTCATTGAGAAATTCAGCTCAACGCAGAGTTTAAGAAGAAATAAGCATGCGCTTATACGCATAAGCATGCACAAGGGAGAATCGGTTGCCACCTTTATTGACCAGTTTACAGTGAAGCTCAAACAATGTTACTTGAAAAAATGTTTATATTTGACAGCACGTCGCTGCCATTCTGGCTGGCTTAGTTTCTTACCCTTTCTTAGCCAAACATATTACTCTCAGTAAAACGATCCTTGCAGAATGTTTATAATACAAAGGATGTTTTATTAGAGGTTGCGGATTTCCATGAAGTTGAGACTACCCAAGGAGTCATACTGACACCCCAAGTCTTACCTATCAAAGATTTCCTAACTGTCACTTGGCAGAAGGAGTCCATGATGACTCCCGAGGCCCCTCCTGTGCTTGTTACTATTCTGAAGCTGCTCTTGTAAGCGATCCAAAATTGACTTTATTCTTCCATGTGAGGTGGCAAGTGTGCACCACGTATGATTGGGTCATTCTCTCTTCTGTCACCTGCACCCAAGAACGCCCTGTGCAATATGTTGAGACTTTGCCTCACCCTACGCTCTCCCCTAAGGGGATTACCACAGTGGCTCCACCATCACGTCACTCTAGGATGCAGTCCATAACATTTATGTCATCATCTTTGGCCGCTCACATCCTAAGATCTCCTCTTCAAAAGTAAACAAAAGTCATCAAAGCTAAGACGCTTTTAATAAAAGTCAAAAGGGTATTTGAGCGGCAAAAAGACAATCACTGTGACAAGGAAAAGCCTGTCTCTAACCCTCATCCTATCTACCCTCTGATGTGCATAGATAACCCATTTGATGACAAATCTGAAGGGAATTGGTTAGACGTTGGACCTTATGTCCTAGGAGTCCCAGAGGAAGTGGGGATGATGTATTAGTTAAACCTTGAAAGAGTAGATAAAGCCATGATACCCAGTGGAACATATCTACGTCAAGTGCTGAGGTGTTCTAAGGTTAACAATACTTTCAGTGATGCTGATCAGTTCATTTCATCGCTGATACAATCTACTCAACTTGTTTATATGCTACAAACTATTAAAGTTAAATACCCTGAGACCGCTTAAAGACTTTCTTTAACATTCCCTCTTAAGGAGGTTCTAGCTCTCTCCCTTAACCTTGGTGGAACCTTAACCAAGGTGGAGGTCATCATCAACAGAGTACAGTTTATAGCTATCCTCAACATTAATCCCCAGTAAACGTTATTTATCAAAACTCATAAAGAATATTAAGCTGGCCCCAAATTATAATGCACCAAAGAGTTTGGAACTGTAGGTCCAAATAGCACCTGTACAATTGGGGCACACACCTTTTACACAAAAGATTTGGGAAGCATATCCTGTCAGCCACAGTTGTGCCTTGGCGAATAATACATATGAGATATTCATTGGTACCCAATTTATGTTTGAGTATGATAGAATCATCAACTTAAAATAGGGCTATCTCTCCCTTCTTAACTATAAGTTCCACTGGTTATAACTAATAAAGAATATTAAAAAAGAACACTATTGCTAAGTTGAATACCATTCCTCCACATTATCCTTACACTATATGACGGCGGTGCAAGATGAAAGGAAGTTGCCTGAATCAGTGGACGCTCTAGAAGGCATTCTTTTTTTATGCGTCAGAAGAAGTATTGGTTAAGGCTGGTGAACAGAGGGTGTTTGACACCAAGATTTACTTGCAAAGCCCCTACAACTGCTTATTGCACATAACAAGCATTGATGGAATAAGTGCCTTAGAACCTTGATTATTTCCTAGCAAAATAGACCCAGCCTACCAGCGACTTATCAATATCTTACTGGGGAATCTTACCAGTAAAGACCTGATTGTAAAGAAACATCAGGAGATTGGGAGGTACCTGCTGGTTCCAACTTATTACATAAAAAAGTTCTGTATTGGGTTTATGTTGGATATGGGATGACCTGCTGACCAATTGTTATGTACTTTGACTAACATTCATACTTCTGATAAACTAATAGCAGCAAAGTTTACAAAAAGTTTACACTTTATTGGAGACCTATAGTGACATCTTTTATAAATCTGATACCAATTATGGGCGCATGAAGAATTGGAGCCACACCATTGATGTTGGTGATTCTCGTCCCATCCAATACAAACCCCTTTTATCAAATAAAAAGGTGAGGAGCTGCAGATAAGGACTGAGCTTAAACAGTTACTGGACGCTGGGTTGCTGGTGCCTTCCCAAAGCCCTTGGTCGTCCCTTCTCTTGCTTATAAGGAAGAAAAATGGAGGTCATTGGGTAGTTATGAACTATCGCATGTTGAACAACCTCATGAAAAAGGATAGTTACCCTATCCCTTGTATCAACGATGTTCTGGCCCAACTCTCTGGATCAAAGTTTATTTTCCGCCATGGACTTGGATACCAGATACTGGCAAATGGACCTTTCTACACGTGACCTGGAAAGTGTGATCTTATCTGCAGCAAAGGCCTATTTAAACCCACTCAGCTACCTCAGGGTTTTTCAAAGCACCTGCAATATTTCAGAGGGCAATGGATCACATTTTACAGGATCTTAATCTGAGATTTATAATCGTCTACCTTGATGTTATCACAGTCTTTTAAAAATTATTAACAAGCATCTCACTCATCTAAAGGAAGTTTTTCAATGCTTTCGTGAATCTAACACTAAGCTGAAGCCCTCAATATGTACTTTTTCCAGAAGAAATTGGATTTTCTTGAACACGCCATCTCACAAGATGAAATCCAACTCCTACAAGTTAAGGTTAAGCTAAATCCAAAATGCCTGCGCCCCAAACCCTGAGCGATATCCAGGTGTTTTTGGGCATGATGGGGTATTAGTATCAATTCATCTCAAAGTGAAACCAGTTCAGTGAGCCACTCATATGCCTCTTGGCCAAAAAACACTACATCTATTGGGGTGATAAAAAAAGGCTGCGTTTGAGATGCTAAAGAAGTTTCTGCAACAAAGGCCTATCCTACGCCAACCAGACTATGGTAAATCCTTAATTCTGTTTAATGTCACCTCTGACTACGCCGTTGGAGCCATCCTGACTCAATTGGATAAGCATGGTGTCGATTATCCTGTTTCCTACTTCATCAAGATGCTTTTAAAAAGCTTAACGCAACTACAGCGTCACAGATAAAGAGTGCCTTGATGCCTTACTTGCTGTAAATATTACCACCCTTTTTCAAATGGGACTTTATTTAAGTAGGGTTACTAACCACGCCTCTCTAAAGTGGTTAAAGAATATGAAGGATCTCATTAGATGGTTGGCTCACTGGGTCTTGAAGCTCCAGCATTATGATATGTGATTGAGTACCAAGATGAAACTCGCCTTTGAATGTCAATAGGTTGGCTTGGTTGCCTGTTCTTCACTTAGGTAATAGTGAGGCTGAGAGGTTACATGACTTCCTAATGACCCCTGATTCTTGGGATGATGAGGATGAACCTGTAAAGAAGATGTTAGCTCAACACTCCTAAAACCAAGGTGGTGAGCAGAAAGTTATACAAAAAATAAGGAACATAGGCAGTGTGACGGTTGAGGTCTATCCTCAGCATCACATTGCCCTGATCTTTGGTAAGACAGGGCAGGCTGTGTCTGTATGTATGGAGGAGGAGGGGCGTTGGTTCTGGCAAGGACGCCTAAGGGGCCGGAGCTTAGAGTAGGCCAAGGAGCAAGATGGGCGTCCAAGTCGGAACAAAACGGAAAATGAGTAAAATGGGTAGTTTCAAGATTTGATCTGGATTCAAATTGAGAATGGAATAAAACGGGTGCTTGGGAGTTTTGTGGTTTGATTGGGATTCGAAATGGAACTGGCGCGGAACCGTTGAGGATCAGAACTGGCATGGAACCATTGAGTAAAGATTCCGCGATCCTGCTGTAAAGTTTACACCAAACATCATTTAAGTTGGCAATGGCACCATAAGCTTATATTATATTTTATTTAAGCTTTTAGCATGTGTATATAGGGAAGGAACTGGGAGCTGGAAGCTCCTCAGTTCTGTTTTCTATCAACTTGGCTAGATATTAAAATAAAAGAACTTAAAATTCATATATTTATAATTTGGGTTTATTTTAAAGATATTGCCTAACTGCAGCCATGTTTGTCTTAAATCAACAAGAATTGGACTTTGAGAGTGAGCTTGGGAGGGCTATTGCCTCCCTCTATACCTTGTCTTGGAGTCAAGGCATGTTGCTGAGGTTAAGTATACTTGCAACTGTCTTCCAGGGGGTGCTTGTCCAATCTTGTAGCGCGCGCACCAGGAGAGTAGTATCAGGAGTCCTGTCAGCCCTATGGTCTTTAACATGGATCCTGTTGCCCAACTCATTCGTGGCTCATTGGAAGGAGCCAGTGCGTTACATTAAACAGAACTCATTTACTTTCCTGTCATTGTGGTGGCAAGCAAAAGAGGTGCCAGAAGAAGTTGTGTTTCCAATGTGGTATAACCATACTGCAACACTCTTGATGGTGATATTCTCCACCGCCTTTTTGCTTCGTGAATTATACCAGGTTTTAGGGTGTGTGTCCCGGGATGGTGGGAAAGTGGTAGGGCCTGGGAAGGACAAAGGAAGAATTCCCACGGTTTTAAAATCGGAAGACTTGGAACTGATCCACCAGACGTTTAGCCGGGTTCAGTTTCAGGGACGTTTGACAAAGGCAGCGGGTGGAGAGGGATTCGTTTGCATTGCAGTTAAGTCAGGTTCTGTTGGCACTTCCAGTAAAGCAGTCAAACTGGGTGCAAGAACTTTTAGAAGAGCAGTCAGGGTTACCCGTAACGGTGGAGGAATGTCTGGATTGGATTCACTGTGCAGCATGTCCAGATGAGGCGCAGGATTCGGCCTGGGCGGCGTTACTGCAGTGTGGTCAAGGGAAGAAGTCAGTGGAGGAGTATGGCCAGATGTTCCGCGCATTGGCGAGAGCAGCAAAGGCACCTGAGTCTCAGCTTCTGCGCATGTTTCGCCAAAACTTGCAAGCTGATTTAGTATTGGCAATGGCGGCGGTGAAACCTGCAGCGACGTTGGAGGAAGAGGTGGGTTTAGCCTTGAAGGTAGAGCGACAGTTGAGTTTGGTATGGGCCCGTCAGGAATTTGTGCGACCCCCAGGGGATTCCGAGGACAGAGTGGTGGAAGAAGGGCAGGTTCAGAGCCCATACATGGTTCTAAGGGGTTTAGCTATGTGGAGGAAGGAAAGAAGAGTCAAGGAAATCCTGAGGGTATGGTTGAGGTGCGGGAGACAGGGATTCCCATCGATATTACCGCTCAGGATCCTGAGGCTCAGAATAAGAAGGCTCCTTATAATTTTTGCAAGAAGCCGGTGAATCCAGTGCCTTAAAATAAACCGCTTACTTCATCTTATCCTTATCTGACTTTGCCCATCAATGTGCTTGTGGGGGATGAAGGAAGGGATTGCGGTGAAGTTCTAGCTTTGATTGACACTGGAGCTGGGGAAAATTATGTTGAGGAGAAGTGGGCAAGAAGCCATGGATTGTCATTACAGAAGGATGGATGGGTGACGTTGGCAGACGCCTCCAAAAAAACGGCGGTATGGCGAGTGCAGGCCAAGGTCCTGTTGAGGCAAGGCCTGGAGGTATTCAGGGAGGAGTTTCACGCCGTAGCTCACCTGCCACATTTGGTGGTGCTGGGGATGAGATGGTGGCACCATTTCTGCCCACAGTTTGATATGAAGAGAGAGAGAGGGTTCTGTTGTCGCCTAGAGGTCAGGGGACGTGTGAATGGACGTTTTAGTCCCAAGGTTCGTTGGTGAAGCACATGGGTGGAATCATCTCAAGTGCGCCAGTGGAAGGATTGCCGAGGGAGTATCAGGATTTTGTGGAGGTGTTTGAGCCTAAAGGTGATGCGCCTTTTTCGCCTACAGGGGATTTTGCATTTGGATTCCGCTTCAAGGAAGGCTCTGAGTTACCAAAGGGCTGTCCAGTCTATCCGTTGAATCCATGGCCTGAGAGGCATTGAAGGATTATGTCCATAAGATGCTGGATATGGGTTTGTTTGTGCCTTCCAAGTCGCCGGTGGTTTTGCCAGTCCTGTTGGTTCCCAAGTCAGGGGGAGTTACGTCCTTGTGTTGATTTCTGACGCATTAATGAGGTGACGGAACCTGACCCCTATCCAATGCCACTCACGGAGAACATTCTGCCCATGATCTACGGGTGTGGGGTGTTCACCAAATTGGATTTGGTGGACGCTTTCAATCAAATTCCTGTTCGCCCTGAGCACCAGCGGTATACGGCATTCAAATGTCATCTGGGAAACTTCGAGTACAGGGTTATGCCATTTGGGCTACGCAATGCCCCTGCAGTTTTCCAGCGCATGATTGATCATGTATTGGGGGACTTAGTGGGTAGGTGTTGTGTTGCTTATATGGATGACATCCTGATGTTTTCCAGATTGGCACAGGACCATGTGAGGGATGTGAGAAGTGTGTTGGAGGTGGTCAGGAACGCGGGCTTGAAGTTGAAGCCATTTAAGTGCGAGTTCAATAAGGAATCGGTGTCCTTCCTAGGGAACGTGGTCCTCCAAGAAGGGATAGCAATCTATCCTGATAAGTTGCAGGCGGTGCGGGAATGGAAGGCTCCTGGGAATAGGACTGAAGTGCGAAGCTTTTGGGGGTGGTAAATTTCGTGCGGAGGTTTTCTAGGGATCTGGCCCAATGGGCTGTGCCATTGACAAGACTGATGGGAGACGTGCCATTCGTTTGGGGGAGGCTGAGGAGAGGGCATTTCAGCAAGTGAAGACGAGTCTGCTGACAGCCCCAGTTCTGGCACACCCTGACCCAAACAAACCATTTGTGGTAGAGACTGACGCGTCAAATTTTGCACTTGGAGCTGTGTTGTTGCAGGAGGGTAAGGATGGGGTTGAACATCCTGTCTGTTTCTTCAGTCGGAAGATGGCACCAGCTGAAACCAACTATCCAGTTTATGATAAGGAACTTTTGGCAATAGTTGCAGCTTTAGGGGAGTGGCAACACCACCTATTGTATGCCAGGCACCCAGTTGTCATCCGAACGGACCATTGAGCCTTAGAATACTATAAGTCCCCACGCCTGATGAACCAGAGGCAGGCCCAGTGGCACTTAGAGTTGGTTCAATATGACCTGCGGATTGAATACAAGCCGGGAAAACAAAATATCTTGCCAGATTTATTGAGCCATGATTCTAGACTGGTGTTTTCCGATGAAGAGTTGAGGAAGTTCAATACAGCCACGATGTTGCCACAGAACCTGTTTGCAACGATCCAGGGCTGGAGAGAAGGAATGGCAGGAAGAATCCGGACTGCACAGCAAAGATGTGAGCTGGGCCAACGGATAAGAGAAGAGACAGGAGAAGGTGAGGCAAGCAGGGGGCATGCGGGATTCTCAGTTTGGGGTGGTATCATACACCATGAGGGAAGGATTTGGGTCCCTGTGAAGAGTCTGCAACAAGAGGTAATGGCAGCTAATCATGACCATCCTCTGGCAGGTCATCCCGGTCAGAGAGAAGACGTTAGATCTTGTTTGCCGTCACTATTCGTGGAGAGGTGTGGGTGCAGCGGTGCGGAAGTATGTTTCGCGTTGTGTGGTTTGCGCCAGGGCAAAGGCCCAATGGGTGGCACCGGGGGGAAATTGAAGCTGCTTCAAATTCCTTCTAGGCCATGGTCCTCAGTGAGTGTTGACTTCATCACAGGACTGCCCAAGTCACAGGGGATGGATGCCTTGATGGTGGTGGTGGATCGCCTGACTAAATATGCAGAGTTTTTCCCTTGTTGGTCAACCATTTCTGCAAAGGTGGCAGGACAGATTTTTGTAAATGAAGTTTTCTCCAGACATGGGGTGCCTGAAGAGATTGTGTCGGATCGTGGTCCACAATTTACATCTAAATTTTGGCTCCACATGTTGGGGAATCTAAAGATCAGAGCTTGCCATTCATCAGCATACCATCCTCAGTCAGACGGCCAAACTGAGAGAGTAAATCAGATATTGGAGCAATATTTGAGGTGCTATGTCTCAGGGTGGCAGGATGACTGGGTATATTGGGTGAAGCTGGCTCAATTTGCTTATAACAATCATAAGCATTCATCCACAGGTATGACCCCATTTTTCGCAAATCATGGCCAACACCCAGAGGGTATGGGCCCCAGGGAGCAAGGTCGGAATCCAGTGGCAGATGAGCTGTCGCGAGATACCCAGGACACCCTGGAACTCCTGAAGAAGAATTTGATGGTGGCGGTCATGGCTCAGAAGAGGAAGGCGGACCGGCATAGATCTGAAGGTAGAGCTTTCAAGAGAGGTGATTGGGTCTTGGTGAATGCTTGGAACTATGCCTTGCCTGTAAGGAGCCAGAAATTGGGGCCGGTGGCGTTGGGCCCATATCAGGTAGTGAGGGTGGTGAACGAGGTGGCATTTGAGCTGAAGCTCCCAGAAGGGTCAAGAGCCCATCTGGTGTTACATGTATCGCAGCTCAAGCCATTCTTTGGCCAGCCACCTGAAAGGGCTTCTCCTTTATTTCCAGCTGGAGGAGGAGCTGAAGAGTATGAAGTTGAGAGAGATTCTTGACACCAAAGTGGTGCGAGGGCGTCATTCATTCTTGGTACGTTGGGTGGGTCATCCTATTGAGGAGTCCACATGGCAGTCAGCTAGGGATTGTGCCCAATGTCCTGAGAAAATCCAAGAGTTCTTCCTGTCTAGGGGGGTGATGTGACGGTTGAGGTCTATCCTCAGCATCACATTGCCCTGATCTTTGGTAAGACAGGGCAGGCTGTGTCTGTATGTATGGAGGAGGAGGGGGCATTGGTTCTGGCAAGGACGCCTAAGGGGCCGGAGCTTGGAGTAGGCTAAGGAGCAAGATGGGCGTCCAAGTCGGAACAAAATGGAAAATGAGAAAAATGGGTAGTTTCGAGATTTGATTTGGATTCAAATTGAGAATGGAATGAAACAGGTGCTTGGGAGTTTCGCGGTTTGATTGGGATTCAAAATGGAACTGGCGTGGAACCGTTGAGGATTGGAACTGGCATGGAACCATTGAGTAAAGATTCCGCGATCCTGCTGTAAAGTTTACACCAAACATCATTTAAGTTGGCAATGGCACCATAAGCTTATATTATATTTTATTTAAGCTTTTAGCATGTGTATATAGGGAAGGAACTGGGAGCTGGAAGCTCCTCAGTTCTGTTTTCTATCAACTTGGCTAAATATTAAAATAAAAAAACTTAAAATTCATATATTTATAATTTGGGTTTATTTTAAAGATATTGCCTAACTGCAGCCATGTTTGGCTTAAATCAACAAGAATTGGACTTTGAGAGTGAGCTTGGGAGGGCTATTGCCTCCCTCTATACCTTGTATTGGAGTCAAGGCATGTTGCTGGGGTTAAGTATACTTGCAACTGTCTTCCAGGGGGTGCTTGTCCAATCTTGTAGCGCGCGCACCAGGAGAGTAGTATCAGGAGTCCTGTCAGCCCTATGGTCTTTAACATAGATCCTGTTGCCCAACTCATTCGTGGCTCATTGGAAGGAGCCAGTGCGTTGCAGGCAGCCCTACCTTAGACTTTTGAGTGAGTACCTGTGATCATGGAGGCTCATTCTATCCTGGGGCATGGTGGAGTATGAAAAACCCATGAGTGGGTTAAAAACGGTACTACTGGGATGGAGTGATTGAATCTATCATAAAAGTCCTGGATGAGCATCTAACTTGTAAAGAAGAATCCTCTTCAAGACTAAGTATCAATACTGACCTATTACGCCTTGACAACCCTTTCTCACAATACTCCTAGATATGGTTTGGTCCCTATCCCAGAATGCCAGTGAAAACTGGTACATAAAAGTAGGAATTGATCACTTCACCAAATGTATCTAAGCTGTGGTGCTCCCAGCTCAAACTGCCAAAGCTACCGACACTTTCTGTCATAGTTGGATGACATTATAGTAGGAACAGATGCTAGAATAAGGCTGGGCAACAGGAGGCCCTGAAGGTGAAACTTCAGGTTCTTCCTGACCTGAAACACACCTTAGATCAACGCTGGGTGCAAGCCAAGCATGCCCAGGTTGATGTTAATGGGGTGCAAAACGCTCAGCCTCTTATCTCAGCTCAGGCCCTAAAATGAACGATTTATGTTATAAACAAAAATGGTTCGATTTGCTTGGTTGAAGAGCAAGGGTTTAAGTCCCATTCTAGCTATGAAATTTTAAACTCAGGTAAAATACAGCTTCAATTGATTACTTGAGTGAAAACACTTTTGGTGTATTTTAATAAAACAGATGGAAGCGTCTGTTTATTGGAGCGTCAAGGCTTGGCACACTTCCACAGAACCTGAATTTCCCTGGCCCACTTTAAATATGTTTTTGCGACCAACATTCCTTGTTGGTCAACTTTCTTAAATAAAATTCCCCGTTATTTTACGTTTTTTATCAATGGTTCCTTGGGCAAACTTGATGGTGGACCTCTTTGGGGAGGTCTCCAACCATGTGGGCCACTACCTTATCTTGCAATTTACCAAAATCCCAGGGGCTCTTGTGGGCCGCCCGAGTCCCCTCCAGATCGAGGCACCCAAGCCCCCTGACGCCAAACTACACTTGATCATGGACGCCCCTCTGGGGTCCACTCAAGCAGTGATGTTCCTTACTTACCTGGTATTATATGTTGCTCTTTACACCCTTGCCTGGGGTACCCTTTGCACTGGCACCGTTCAAGGTGCCTTCCTTCCCATGCTCCTAACGGCTAATTCCCTAGCAATGTGGTTTTACATCCCACATCACCTTGCTGGGAACGAGAGAGTTACAGACACTCTCTTGACACTTTCTTCCATCAGTGTATCTTCACTCGCCATGGTTGCCCCTCAGGTTCAAATCTGTGACAGCAGTAAAACTTTACCTCAGATTGGTTAAGATCTTAGCTACATCCATGAAAACGCAACAACTATTCTCAGACCCTATAATCTTCTATGAATGGTACCATAGAAAGAACAATGGAACTTGATCTCTTTATTATGAAAAATGGCCACTTCAGACCCTCTCCACTGGGATCTTTTTTGCCTATGCCCTCATGGCCTATCATATAAGCCACCACCTGATCCTCAAAATGTCTCCTTTCCATGTGTTGTATGGTTGAGAACCTGGGGTGCCTTCTTTATTAGCTATAGATGTTTTCTCTGTGAGGACTGATGATCTTGATTAAGTCATGAGGAAGTTGGCCCATCATATAATTTAGCTGTAATCTGAGGCCATGACTAATTCATCAAAACTGTCACTAAAGAGGACCAAGCAGCTAATGAGCTCAGACCACCTCTTCCCACCTTCCAAATATATGACTTGGTATTATGCTACCATAACTGCATTTCAGCCAGAAGTGAGAATTTTGGCATTTTTAAGGAAATTTTGTTATCACATACAAGAGAGGTGATGAATATACTATCAAGTCCCTTGCTTCTAGAGCTACAATCAACCTAGTTCATGGACGTTTCTTACGCCCCTATTCTCCCCCCAACATTCTTGAAGAGGTAATGTCAGACAATTAGATATTCAACTAAATAAGAATGATGTTTTGATGGTTGATAGTTAAACATTATGAAAAATCCCCAGTTCGATTCTTGGCTAAAAATTTAAGTCAGAGTAATACTTCTACCCCTGTTCTCCAGCAAAAAACGTAGATACTATCGCTCCAAATCCTCAAAACCCTTGGCAGAATAGGATAACTCCCTGGAAAGTCCACCCAAGGACTGCTGTCAATTCAGTGCTACCACCTAAGAGAAAGTCAACCCTATTTATAGACTTAAAGGGGGTTCTAAGAGGTGCAAATATCTTACCAGCCAATCAATTCTTAAGACCTCTGGTAATTAAATGACATAATATCCTCCAGATGGCTGATTGATGAAATTATATTAAAATGTTACCTCATGGTTATTTCATCCCAGCTGATGATCCAACGCCCACAATGACAGCCTTGTCAAGGTGTAAAGATTATTGAGAGTTCTGATTGGCTGAATTACCATTTATATAAACTGAGCTACCCTCCACCTATTCTGAATTCTGATGACCTTCTCATTTTTGGCCCCAAAATACATTAGATACTAGGAGTTGACATTATAATGAGGGGATCTGTTGGAATTCAAGATAAAGAAAAATTGAATTCTCCACTTCTGAATTGAGCAATAATGAATTGACTCTTGAACCAATCTGAATGAAGACAAATTCAAGATTCTCATCTTCAATTCCTGAGTTACGTGGGGCGGAGTTTTCACCAATTTGGTCAGATGGGTGGCAAAATACATTGAGGATACCATCAGGTGGTCAATCTGGAAGACCAGGAAAGATCTTGAATGGATGGGGCCATGACAATCCTTGAGGCATCATGTCCCCACTCACCATATAAATATTGACACCTTTTAACCTAATAAATTATTCGGTATTCTAACTATTTTTCCGTTTCCTTTTCAACACATTTATCAAATTGCAGCTTTGAGCCACCTTTGGACCTCAGTGACAGTTTAGAGAACTGTATCGCCTAAAAACTTGGTGCTTACTACAAGGGGCTCCAAGCTATCCTAAGTGAAAACGTCTATCACAAACAATGGAAAATACTAGCAGCCCTGAAGACCAATCTGCTGGTTGGTCAAGAAGTGTTGCTCGATGGGTTAGTACCTCACAATATGAAATACCACCCTTGCAACCTAAAAGTTTGAGTTCCAGGCCGCATTCCAGTTCTCCCTGCCCTCTATTGATAAAAGTCAGTACCAACTTCAGTACGAGAACCTTAATGATGTTGTCCAACAATTGATAAATGGCATTTACTCAGTGGGTGCTCGCTGCAGCCATTATCCTGCCTCTTCCATACCCTCTACCATGCGGGACCTCTATGACTCGGCCCAGCTGCTGGCAGGTGAACTTGTCCTGGGTCCCAAATGCTACCTTTGCAACTTTTTTCACCCAGCTATCTATCACCTACTCCAACTAGTTGTGTTGCACCATCAAGAGTTCTCCCAACAACTGGGGATCACCCAGGCCTTGCACACTCACATTGTCAATTTATATAACGAAGCCTCCTCCTTTGTTCACAACAACCATTAGGCCGTTATTGATAACTGACAGTTGATCAATGAGGTCTGAGATCAGATTGTGGTGCTAAATAGCGGGATCTCTGGCTATATTGAGGACCAGCTGCGTTGGAACAACCAACTTTTTGAGGCAACTTGAAATCAGCGCCTCCTCTAAGTTGAGGATCTGGTATGGGCCCTGCAACAATACTATTGGGAGCTGGCCACTTGCGACTACTCCTCCAGGAGTAAAGGTCCTGAAGGGCGTGAAGGACCCAAGGGACCAGAGGGTCCCCAAGGACCTCCAGGGCCCCCAGGTCCCTCAGCTCCCACCCCTGATGGCCCTGAAGACCCATGGTGGAAGAAAGTGATAACAGCCTTGGCAGCCCTACGCAATCAAATTTGAAATGTAGCTTAGGGATGCAAACTCTGAGTGGATAGATCCCCCTCAACCCTAGGGTCTCCATTGAGACATTTTCAGATGAAATGGACAACTTTAGCGCCTTCATAAAACTTACTGATACTCACATCTCTCAGCTCAAAATAAATTTGTTGAGGGTTTGAAACCTGTTTGACCACCCTTGGGAGATAGCTTCGCCTTCAGGGTGCCAACAATTAATATGTAAATGAGCAGGTTGCAAATAAGGATTCCGTTTCATCTCTCAACCAAAATTTGGATGATATCCAAGAGGATCTTGAGGGTTTACGGTGATAGCTAGACCATCAAGTACCCCAAAACTATGTAAAAGCTGAGATCTTAGAGCCAGCGCCAATCTCTGGTGTTAACACCCTCTCCACTCCACTTGTAACTAACTTCAAACCTAATTTTAAAGAAAGGTTAATCCCCAGCCAGGAAAGCATTGTCTCCTTCCTGTATGCATATGAGAGCTCCATGGAGGAGGCCACCGACTGACAGAAGGTAAAGAATATCCACTCTTGCCTAGATAGCACTGCCTGGGAGATCATGCCCTCCCATTTGAAGGAGTGCAACACCTGGGAACAGGTCGTACATCCATAATCCAAGAGTTTGACAGCAATTAAACCCTGGCCAACCAAAAACAGGCGTTCATGGGTATCTGACTGAACAAAGGAGAAAACCCTATGGAGTTTGCCAGCTAATTTTATGCCCAAGAACAATCCTTATTCATTACAAATAATATCTCTCTAGATGATACTATTACCGCTGTCATTTCTGCATTAGGATTCTACCCTGAGGCTCAAATGCATATTATTGGGCAGAATAATGGGTATACATGTTCCAGGGGATCAAGTGAGCACTTAACAAGATCCCTGCATCGACCCTACATTTTAAGGCTACATTTGCAGGCCCCACTAACCATCCTAGAGTCCATGTGGTCGAAAACCAGAAGAAAACTTGACCTCAACGCACTTACTGTAACGGTTTCAGACACAATGCCAAGACCTGTTGGAAATGACTTGCCGAGGAGGCAGGAAAAAGGTCATCAGCATGAAGCACGAGGCGCTCCATGCTGACATCCCTACCCAGTCTAAAGAATCCTCCATAACCTTGAACAAACTAGGAGCTACCATACCTGGAGAAGAAGTTGCAGTATTCAATGATAATAAAGAAATTGATACTACTTATTCTTCTTCCAATGACTCTCTCATGTTCCTCACACTACCGCCCCAGTTTTAAATTTTGGTTATCCAGGTCGCATTTTGAGTTCATAAAATTTCAGTCCTTGCCATAGTTAATAGTGGCTCCACCATGAGCGTCATATCATCCAAGTTAACAAAGCGTGTCAAGATTGCTCTTGATTTACCACACTATATGGAGTACGGCACAACTGGCCCACAATGCACCCAATCTATAGGGGCTTATTCCTCTCTACTGGTACAGTTTGGAAAGCTTGCTGTAAACAACCCTGCTGTCGCGCTAGATAGCCCTAGCTATGACCTGTTCCTTGGGACACAGTTCCTTTGAGACTTTTCAGCATTACTCCATTATGATGGCGGCTTTCTATCCCTACTTGAGCATTGAGTCCCTCTGATCTTCAAGACCTCTCATGATTCTAAAACCAAAGTCAAAATCCTGAGCCTGTTTACTTGAGAGTGAAGGTCATCTCAATTGGCGTAAGTATCACATTAGGGGCTCCCAAGTCCGACTGCCCCCTCCATCTGTTGATTGGCAAGAGGGCATGTCAATCTACTTTCCTAGGGCGACTACCATACCTTTGAAGTTCCAAGTTATAGCCAACACCCAGGTCCATGTTAACATCCCTATGGGATACCTATTAGAAATCTGAGGCCTAGACAACCCATCCACAAAAGAGGTGCTAACCTTCCCGGGGTCCTAGATCCAGCCTATACCAGATATATATATCAGTGTTGTTGGCAAGCCTTACTGACAAACTCAAAAAAGTAGGTCCAAACTGTCCTGCCACCTATGTCTGCCTTATACTGGTTGAAGTAATTGCTGATGTTTAAAGATTTTTGAACTTAAGGGATTTTCGCTTGGAGACACCTCCATGGTCAGCCTGGTCAGCACCAGTATCAGAAAGGACCTCTCAGATGACTAACAACAAAAGGTTCAAGAGCTGTTGGAGGAGTATTCAGACCTAATTATGACTACAACCTATGACTTTGGAAGAATATATGGAGTCCTACATCATGTGGAAACTGGGGACGCTCCTCCCTTCCAGTCCCAACCTTATCAAAAAATCAAGGTTTAAGAGTCCCAGGTGGCGGTGGAACTAAAACAACTACCCAACACTGGACTCCTGGTACCATTGTGCAGCCCGTGGGCCTCTCCTCTTCTGTCAGTTCAGAAGAAGGATGGCAGCCACCTGGTGGTTATGGGCTACTGGCGACTCAATTTATCACCTTAAGGACAGTTATCCTCTGCCCCAGATTGATGATTACCTCTGTCTGCTTGCCGGATCTCAGTAATTTTCTGCCATGGACCTTTCCAGTGATATTGACAAGTTGAGCTCGCCCCTAAAGATTTAGCCAAGTGCGCTCTCATAGCCAACAAAGGGTTTTTTGAGCCCACCAGGATGCCCCAGGGCCTTTGTGGCGTCCCAGCCACTTTCCAATGTGATATGGATGGGATCCTTGGGGACTTGAAGCTTTTATGCGTCCTTTTTTACCTAGACAACATCACAATTTTCTCATAAACCTTTAATGGGCACATCAAGTATCTTGGGAAGTCTTCAATTGGCTACAAAAGGCCTCTGTAAAGCTTAGACCTTTGAAGTGCTTCTTCATCCAATCAGAGCTGGAGTTTCTGGAAAACAAAGTACCAAGGTGTCATCCAGCTTATAACAGACAAATTCGACGCCACAGAGAGAATGTCACGTTCCCAAAGCTTAAGGGATATCCAGTTAATCCTAGGAATGGTGGGCTATTATCATCAGTTTATTTCCCGGTTTGCCAACCTAGCTGAACCACTATTCTACCTCCTGCAGAAGAATGTGCCGTTTGAATGGAGGCCTGAACAATAATAGGCTTTTAATGTCTTGAGAACTGCTCTATGTATAAAAAGCATTCTAGTCCACTCGCGTTTCAACCAACTTTTCTTGTTGTTTATGGATGCAAGTGAAGTTGCCATCAGGGCTATCTTGCTTAACATGATGAAAACCAAGTCGACCATCCTGTGGCCTATTTTAGTAAGACACTGAGTAAAACTGAACGGAACTACAGCGTTACCAAGAGGGAGTGCCTGGCTGTCATGTTAGCCATCAAACATTTTTGGCCTTATCTCTACAGTAATTAATTTACCATTGTTCTTGACCACTCCTCGCTTTGGTGGCTCCAGCAATTGAAGGACCCAGATGGCCAACTAGCCAGGTGGGCCTTATGACTATAGAGCTATGATTTCACCATTGTCCATCGTGCAGGCGCAATTCATCAAAACGCCAATGGCCTCTCCGGGATGCTGGCGCTAGCAGCATTTACCCCCAAGGAGGACTGGCTGTATGATCTGATATGCCGACCTGATCAATGGGAGTTGGAAACTCCTGAGGTCCAAACTGAACTTCAAAGGATGACTCAAGACACTTAAATTAAGGATGGGCTGCTCTACAACAAGGTCCATAAGAAGTGGTTCCCTTATGTCCGCCCCTCTTCTTGAACTGATGTTATTCTAGAGGGCCATTCTACTGTGGGACACAGGGCTTTTAAGAAGACTCATGAATGACTGAAGTCACAATGTCACTGGGACCAAATTGTAAAAACCATCCAAGAGGTCTTGGAAGCAATTATGACTTGCCAGTCCCAAGAACAAGCCAATCCTCAAATTCAACACTCAGTCATCTTTCTGACTGGGCCCTTTAATGTCATTAGCATTGATGTGGTGAGCCCTCTTCCCACTGAGTTGCATGGCTAAAAGTATATTATCCTAGCTGTGGACCACTTACCAAGTGGAAAGAAGCGATTTTGGTCCCAGATGTCACTTCCAAAGCCACAGCCCTCTTCCTTGTTCTATCCGTTTTTGTCATGGTTGGATGACTTAATAGTGGGAACTGATGCTAAGGATAAGGCTGGGTGACAGGAGGCCCAGAAGGTGAAACTTCAGGCTCTTCCTGACCTGAAACACACCTTAGATCAACTCTGGGTGCAAGCCAAGCATGCTCAGGTTGATACTAATGGGGTGCAAAACGCCCAGCCTCTTATCTCGGCCCAGGCACTGAAATGAACGATTTACATTTTAAATGAAGACGGTTTGATTTGGTTAATTGGAGAGCAGGGGTTCGAAGCCCATTCGAGTTATGAAATTTTTAAGTTTGGGTAAAATACGGCTTCAATCAATTACTCAAGTGAAGGCACTTTTGGTGTATTTTTTAAAATGGATGGAAGGAACTGTTTATTGGAGCGTTAAGGCTTGGGCGCACTTCCGCAGAACCTGAATTTCCCTGGCCCACTTTAAATATGATTTTTGTGACCAACTTTCCTCGTTGGTCAACTTTCTTTAAATAAAATACCCGTTTTTTTACCTTTTACTTATGGTTCCTTGGGCTAACTTGATGGCGGACCTCTTTGGGGAGGTCTCCAACTATGTGGGCCACTACCTTTTATCGCAATTTACCAAAATCCAGGATGCTCCCTTGGGCCGACTAGGTCCCCCCAGATCGAGGCACCCAAGCCCCCTGACGCCAAGTTACACTTGATTATGGACTCCCCTCTGGGGTCCACTCAAGCTGCTATGTTCTTCACTTACCTGGTACTATATGTTGCGCTCTACACCCTTGCCTGGGGTACCTTTTGCACAGGCACCGTTCAAGGTGTCTTCTTTCCCTTTTTCTTAATGGCTAGTTCTCTAGCAATGTGGTTTTGCATCCCACATCACCTTGCTGGGAACGAGAGAGTTACAGACACTCTCTTGACAGTTTTCACCCAGCATGGGTGCCCCCAAACCTTACTTTTGGATAATGGGTTGAATTTTACTTCACAAGTAGTACATGAACTTACCTCGCTATTTGGAACTACCTAGAGTTTCGCTGCCCCTAACCACCCATCAACTAATGTAGCTGTGGAACACGCTAATGGGACTCTTATTCCATTTTACAAAAGTTGGCCGCCTCAGATCCTGCTAGTTAGAACCAAAATATATCCAGCACTTTGCTTGCCTACAGGGTAGGCTACCACAGATTCATCAAAATGTCCCCATTTGAAACCCTAAATGGGCGTGCACCTCAGCTACCAAGTAGCGTCCAGCCATTTATTGAGACCTCCCCACCTGAGAGCTCTTAATTAACTATGAGGGCCTTAGCCAAAGAAATTGTCTGGCTTCAAGCCCTAGCCACACAAGGCATTGACACCACTACAGGAAGAAAGTCATCCCAATATAATCTTGGTTGACCCTCCTTATCAACTTTCCAATTAGGTGACCTTGTTATCTTCTATCACCATCGACCTGGAGGCTAACAGAATAAGCTAGACGTTCTTTGGTCTGGACCTTATAAGGTCATTCATAAGGTGAAGTCTGAGTACTCCATTGCCGATGTCAACCAGGGGACCTTGGTCAATTGGGTGTATGACTGGTTATTTAGACCTTATACCCCCTCTAACAGGATCTTGAGGTGGGCGTTTTCATATTAAATGTAGAACAAATTGAATTTCCTACTTCCTTATTATGCTGTAATGAATTGACTCTTGAACCTATTCAACCATAGATGACTTTTGGATTCTCATCCCCAATTTCTGAGTCACGTGGGGTGGACTTTCCACCAATCTTGTCGTGGGGGCAGCAAAATACATTGAGGGTACCAAACAGGTAGTAAATCTAGAAGGCCATTAAAGATCCTGAATAAATGGGGCCACAAAGATCCTCAAGGCACCATGTCCCCACACACCTTATAAATATCGACCCATTTTTACAAATTCTCAGCTTCAAGCCATCTTTGGACCTCAGCAACAGTCTAAAGAACTGTAATTCTGAAACTCTCTTCCTATGTCTATGTGCCAATTTAATCATGGGAGCCAAATGATCAATATTCTTCCTATAATGCACATTATCCAGATATTTAACACCCATAACCCAGAAGCGGGGACAGATGAAAGGGACCCTGGACATTCAGGTTTAGGGATAATCGCCTTGAGAAGGATAATGCAGATAAAGAAACTTAGCTAAATGGAAAAACAACAAAAGTGGCACTTAGACGCCATCTCACTAGGGAATCCTAAAAATCCCCAAAAATTATATCCAATTATCAACTTATTTCAAAATGATCATTCACATATTTCTTGATTCTTTATCAGAAGTATAATAACTTCACTTTTTATATTAATAAAAACCTACCCACAGAACCTCAGTTTTCTTTTTTTCTACTTAAAGCGGTTTAAAATGAACTACTTTCTAGTATCCATTTCGGAATTAGCCTTTTAGAAGAATACAGTAACCAGTAGTGATCTGCTCTGTTTGAAAAGAGCACTCTATATAACGAGTACCTTGGAGATGAGCTGCCATTGGAGAGGTTGTGTTGACTTCCATTGAGTCTTGAGGGCCAACGTAAAGTGAAAATGACAAAGATTGTCAGCTTTTGATTTGCCAAGGGCGCGCACAGTTTAAAAGAAATCAATGCTACAATGGATATCATCAGAGGTAAATTTTCTCTATGAGGATGATTGTGATCTAATCGTAGGGTATGGTGCCTAATCTTTGCGAAGTAGACACCCTGAACAGCAAGTCAGCCTCACATTAAGAAAGCTGAGATCAGCGAGCTGACTATAGTAAAGGACAAAATCAGATAGTTGAAACGCAGGTAACCTTTCATTTTTTAAATTTTCTAAAATATTTCTTAGTCAAGACTCAACTCAATATTGTTTGAAGAATCAAATTATAGAAACATATTATTCTGAACAAATTTCTTAAGAGCATAGTTTGGATCTTCATTGGTTCACGCGTTAATTATTTATATAGTAAGGTGGGAATCCCAAGTTTAAAAACAATTCTCTTAAGTAGACCTTGATAGTACATTAATAACTTATTCAGTAGGAAATTGTATTTTGGGACATATTAACCACAATGTAATGAGTCCAATGCTGCCAGTTTTCTTAAGATTGATACATGAGTACCATTATTTTACTCAACTGTTCCATAAATCAAAGGGTTGTATGTAGCTACTAAAGTTTCTTAGTGCTCATCATTGTAGTTAGTATCTTTACCACATAGAATACTTATAAGCTCATTATCACATAGAAGGAATGCAGACATACATGGTAGCTGAATTGTATTTGTTTTAAAAGCTAGACATGGCTTTTGATGTATTAAATGTAAGGCCTTCAGCTCTTGACATTAAGTTGGACAGGGAGCACGCTTTTAGGTCTAAAAAGAGCTCTATTTGTAAGGCACTACCTCTCATAAAATTTTGACTTAGAGAATACACTAGATAAGTGATGGGTAGCTGTTGCTCCTCCCTTTAGGCTTCTGTTTTTTAAGCCTGATGGTGCTATGCTCAAGAAGCCTAACAGTCAATACTTGTGTGGCAGATTGAAGCCAGACTATTCTGCATATCAAACTTGTTATTATAGTTTTGGATTCAAAAGAAAATTCAGAGGTCAAGTTTGAAGGGTCAGGACAGTCAGAAGAACAATTTGAGACGGAAATTATAGGTAAGGATTTGGGGATTCAAGAACGAGGGCAGATCTGGTGTATCAAATGACCAGTAACCCAAATCCTCCAAACTTGCATAATTTGGAATATGAGGCTTTCATGAACAATGATCTGGATATCGCTCAAAAGCCTAATATAGGATTATAATCAAACTATTGCAAATGCTTTAGAATGAGGAAATGTCAAATGAAGACAAAGTTTAGTTTTATAGAAAATCATAATAAAGTTCCCAGTATATTGCTTGCCTAAAATCAGGTTTAAAGTTTTACAAAGAAAACATTATTTAAATAAAACAGAAAGATGATCTCAACCAGCGATCTAGGCCAAGTTTTGGCTTTGTTTGTAGTTTTTTCATAGAGCTAGACACTGCTGCTTTCCTGAAGCATTGCTGGAACCTTGATCCGTTATTACGTCACAAACTCTGGTAATGCCGTGCAGGTTTGGGGGTGGTTCTCTGCTGGATTGTCAGTCATTTAGTTGGTGACATGGCTTGCACTTCCTAATAACTTTGTCGCCTATTGGCATGAACCTGCATGTTACATAAAACAAAACTAAAATGCCTTTCTCTCCGTATTGTGGGGTCCCCTTGAGGAAGCAGTGGTCACCAACGGAGAGAAATGGAACTGACATCTCTTGACCATGGTTATGGTAAGGTTCTCATTGGCATTTTTGCTGCGTGAGGTGGGACGATTATGGGGGTGGCACCCCCACAATCCATGGAAGTCCAGGCAAAACCCAAATCACCTAACAGTCAGTGGCGTTGTCCATGGAGGCATTGGACAAACTTCATCAAGTCATTGTACGTATCCACTTCCAGGCATGGTTGGCACAGGTAACAGGGGGAATCCACTCTCCACTCCAACTAGCCCAAATAGTGGACGCATTACCCCCAGAATTAGTGGGTTGGTTGCAGGAACTCATCAAGTAACAAGGGAGTCTGCCAAATTCAATGGAGGAGTGTGTAGAGTTGAATGACCTGGTGGCATGTCTGGATGAGGCAAAGATGGGCATGGTCATCACTCTTAACAGTTAGCTGGTTCATAACTCAGTAAAAGAATATGCGCAGGTTTTCTGTCCGCTGGCAAAGGCAGCCCAGGTCATAGATTACCAAGCATCGCATATGTTCCACAGGGTTTGCAAGAAGATTTTCTAGCAGATTTACCAGAAAAGGTCCAGGCCACATCAGAGGAGGAAGTTGCCTTAGCAGTCAAGTTGAAAAGCAATTGGCGCTGACATGGGACTGTTGTGAAGGCTCAATGTCACCAGGTAAGGGACAGTCCATGAAGTACGCCATTCTAGTCAGGGTCTAGCATCCAGCCAAGAAACTTTGGAAACGTACAAGGGGAGAGCTCTAAGGAAATGAAGAGGAAGCGCGTAGATCAGTGAGCCATGGGTAGGGGAAGGGAAATATGCCTAAATTTTCATCATTAGCCAATTTGAATTGAAAGATTCATTCATAAATAGGACGCCCCCTTCACTTTACTCTTAGTTGTTTATTCCCATAAAGGTGCACACTGACGGCTTAATGGAAAGGGCAATGACCCTGGTAGATGCTGGGGCAGAAGAGAACTACATTGAACTTGCGTTGGCGGAGCGCCTGAATTTGCAGGTGTGGAGGGGACCAGAGGTGGTATTTGCTGATGCATCATGGAGGGAGCCATCATGGTGAGTGAGTCCTTCAGTGAAGATAAAGAAGGACCCATTTAGTTCTGGGAGCAGTTCTGTGCAATTGAAAACCTAGACTACCCAATAGTGCTAGGGATGTGGTGGTGGCATTGGTTCAGACCTCAGATTGATGTGCCTTCCAGTACTATAACCTTGAGCTCAAGGATGGATCCCCTGATGGAGTGAAGGCTGTTGGTGATAAACCATGAGTCAGATGAGCATAGAACCCTGGGGGCCATGAGGGAAGAGGATTTACCAGCAAAGTGCCGATATTTTGTGGGGTCTTTGATCCAAAAAAGGAATCACTGTTCTTTCCCATGGGGTCATTCACATTCTCATTTTGGTTTAAAAAAGGGTCAGAGCTCCCTCGTGGATGCGCAATATATCTTCTAAACACTTAAGCTAAGACTGAGTTGGAGGATCATGTAAATTTAGTGTTGAACAGAGGATTGATTGAGCCATCAAATCATCCATGGTGTCCCCAGTGTTGCTGGTTCCCAGGGCAAGCGGAGAGTTATGGCCATGAGTGGACTACTGAAGATTGAATGCCGTCACAGAGACAGACCCTTACCCAATGCGGTTAATGGAATATATACTGCTGATGGTCACAGAAAGCAATATCTTAGCTAAGCTTGATCTGCCGGATGTGTTCAATCAGGTACCTGTGAGGCCAGAGCACCAGTAGTACATGGCGTTCAAATGTCACCTTGGAATGTTACAAAATCGAGTTATGCCATTTGGGCTGCGCAATGCCCTGGCGGTATTCCAATGAATGATTGAACAGGTACTCAGTTGGATGATTGGCCAGTGTTGCATTGCTTATATGGATGACATCCTTATGTTTTCACGTTTCAAGGAGGCACATGTACGTTATATGTGGGAGGTCCTGGAGGCATAGGCTGAGGCAGGATTACGGCTGAAGCTTATAAAGTGTGAGTTTAACAAGGAGTCTGTTACGTCCCTAGGGAATGTTGTGTTTGGGAAAGGCCTGGGGGTATGCCCAGACAAGATACATAGGTGTGTGAATGGAAGGCACCAGCGGATCAGACAGGTGTAAAAAGTTTTCTGGGGATGGGGAACTTCCTCCAGTAATTCATCAAGAATCTATCCAAGATGGCCTTGCCACTAACATGGTTAATGCAATATGTGTCGTTTGTATGAGGGAAGAAGAAAAGAGAGCATTCAAACTGCTGAAAGAGAAGCTCATTTTTGCGCCAGTCCTTGCCCATATGGATCCAGAGAAACCTTTTGTGGTTGAGATGGTGCCTAAAATTTCGCTGTGGGAGAATTACTCTTACAGAGGGTGAAGGACAAGTTAGAGCACCCAGTGTGTTATTTCATCTGGAAAATGATTTCAGAAAAAACAAACTATCCAATATATGACAAGGAGATACTTGTGGTAGTTGCGGCGTTGCGGGAGTGGCAGCACCACTTTTTGTATGCCCACCATCATTTTGTAGTTCAGACAGACTATTAGGCACTGGATTATTACTGGGAGCCCAGGAAAATGAATCAGCGCCAAGCCCGGTGGCATGTGGAGCTGTTTCAATATAATTTCTGAGTAGAATATCATTTGGGAGCTGTCAACATCATGGAAGATTAGTTGAGCCAGGATGCGGGACTAGCATATGAGAATGCTGAGTTTAGGAGTATAACACAGCAGACATGTTCTAATAAGACCAAAATGCCATGATGGTGAGTGAGGAGGATGAACAGGAGGGGGAGATCTGACGAAAGCAAAGGAGGTCAGCATTTGGTCATTGGTTATGAGAAGAAATACTGGAGGGCCAACAGCACAGCCATAATTGTATATATGGGGAGAAAGATGGAATTCTGTACCATGAATATCAAGTATGTGTTACAAAACCAACACTACAGTGGGAAGTGCTTCAGGCATCACATGATCACCCATTAGCAGGACATTTTGAATTTGAGAAGGTAGGCGAACTGATGTGGCGTAAGTATTAGTGAACTGGACTATGGAAGGATATCAAAAATATGTGGCGGAGTGCTTGGTTTGTGAACTTTTGAAACCTTTGTGGAGGCAGCCTGTAAGTAAGTTAGTCCCACCCCAGATTCCAGGCTAGCCGTGGGAGTCAGCTAATGTCGATTTATTTTAGGTTTACCCAAGATCCAGGAGAAGGATTCAATAATAGTTGTTGTCAATTGGTTGACTAAATATGCCGAGTTTTTCCCATGTACCTCAAAGTTCTCAACTAAAGACACTGCAAAGGTTTTCATTGATAAGATATCTGTCCATCATGGCCTGCTGGCAGAGATCATTTCAGATCGTGGTCCCCAATTTACATCAAAATTCTGGTCAAATTTGCTCAACAACTTGAAGATTCGTCCATGTAGGGCTTCAGATATCATCCACAATCTGATGGACAGACAGATAGGGTAAACCAGATATTATAACAATACCTTCAATGATATGTTTCAGATCAGCAAGATGATTGAGTTACCTGGATCTAACTGGCTCAGTTTGCCTATAATAACCACTATCAGTCATTGATGGGTTGACACCATTCTTTGTGAACCATGGATCAAATCTGGCGTTGGATGGGGTAAAATTAGGTGGCGGAGTATGCCAGGGGGCGGATGAGTTATCTTGCAAAATGACAGACATTGATAGGAAGTTAAAAAACAATCTGAAGCATACCACAGCATGGCAGAAGTGGTACGCAGTTCAACGGGAGTGCCAGACCCATTGTTTGCCCCAGGAGATTGGGGGTTGGTGGCGGCAAAGAATTATGTAGTTTCAGCGAAGAGCATGAAGCTTGGACCAAGGTTCTTGGGACCATATAAGGTAGATTAGGTTATCAACAAGGTCACGTTGAACTGGACCTTCTGGAAGGGTCAAGGGCCCATCCAGTTACCCATAACTCACAGCTTTGGAGATCCTGGGGCAGGGACTCAGAGCGTCTTGGGCCGTTGAGCCCATGGGAGAAGGATAACCAGGAATATGAGGTCAAACAAATCATTAATGAGTGATGGGTGAGGGGTCAGCAGCAGTTTCTTGTAAAGTGAAAAGGATATCCAATGGTTGAGGCGAACTGGCAGACACCAGAGAAGTGTGCGCGCCGTCCAGAGAAGATTTAAGAGATCTTGGAATCACAGGGGTGATGTGATGGATTGGGGCTGGCTTGTTCCGCACATCAGCCTCATTAATATAGTTTCAGATTTGCATGCAAATTTGGAGGTATAGTCTAAAGGGTGGGACAGTTGGAAGATAGATTAGAGATGGAAATCATAGGTAAGGATTCGAGAATTTAAGAACAAGGGATGATCTGGTGTACTGAACTTCCAGTATCTCATATCCTCGGAATTTCTGTAATTTGGGATGCAAGGCTTTCACAAGCAATATATTTGGTATTTAGTATTTATTGAGGGGAAGGTTGACCAGGGGATGGACACTTCCAAATGTAAATATGAAAGAAAATGAAATTTAGTAACAGGGAAGGCACCCCAGAGAAGCGATGCTATCTCTTGTTGCCATCGGGAACGCCACTATGGGGAGGAGGAGGGAACATGTAAAGGGGCCATAACCATGATTGAACATGTGTGGAGGAAAGGGTCTGAGTTGATGAATCAAACTGGGAACCAGGAGGAGACCAGCTGATGGCGACGCAGTGGGAGGTACCCAAACATCCACGCTTGGAAGTGGTCCACCAAATGGGACCTGAATCTGTGGACAGCTTCTGGGAGGGTGGGGGTGGAGCCTGCAATGGCATCCAAGACAATCGTGTGGATAGTCCACATGGCGATTGTGACCACCAGAGCACAGAGGGAGGATGGAAGAGGGGATACCATGGCTATAGCAAACATATCTTTTGACAGACTGAAGGGATGTGTTTGATCCTGGCCAAGCAGACGTTGAACTTCGCGCCATATCGCTTTAGAGGTAGGGCACTTCTCCAGGCGATGGAACAGCGTTCCATACTGACACACATGATGCAGGATGAGTGTAAAGCGTTAGAGCACTAAGCCATATGGTACACCCACCTCAGGCAGCGCCACACATGGGAACGGATTTTAGGCTGCAACAGAGGGTGGTGTGTGTATTTCCAAATAGTCTTCTGGGTCTCAAGGGAATGAGGGATGTCCATCATGTCCAGGTAGTCCACCCTGTATAGGACATGGGGCCATGTAAGTCTTGGGGAACGTCCTTTGGCTCTCAATTGGGCCATCTTCCCATTCCCGAGTAAGAAGACACTGAAGAGGATGGCGGTACCCCTCATCACTCAGGGCGACCTCGCTCATGCAGTAAATGAGCGATGGGTAACAGCTTGTCCGCTTTGGATTCCACCCCCAATACCCTCACTTACCTTGGCAGAACTGTTGTGGGGAATTAGCGAAATCTGTGTCAAGTTTATCGATTTAAAATCAGTCAGATCTAATTTGGTTGGCAATCTGGCTGATGCACAAAATTCAAATGGCTGTAAAAGCATGAAGGATGAGATATTGGCCGGATCGCCCAACGGTTCCAATTCAATCCCCAGACCAGTTGAACAAATATCAGGCGCTATCAATGTAAGTTTGGAGCCCTTGGATAGTAATTCAGGCGCTGCACCCGATGTGCTGCTTTTGACTGAACAAACAGTTAAATGATCAAGCGCGGGCAGGTTGGCCATCCCAAACCTGTTCCCAACCAAATGGACCTGTCCCTATAAGGGATGGCCTTGGGGGATTCCTGTCACCCGTCAGGCTAAACGCCATCATGCTAATCAGAAATGTAGTCAAGCCCTGGTTTGGACATTTGATGTTGAACTGGCAGAGACTCAGCCCACCGCCGAATTTTGTGATGTCAGTTCCTAAAGAATAAACCCCCCATTCCCAAGAAATTTGCCGGTTAGGCCGAATTTGTGGGCCCCAACCCCATCCTGTCACTACCCAATTGACCACTATTTAATCAGTTGCATGGCACTGAGAAAATTGTTAGTCAATTTTCTTAGTTTCTTTTCCCAATAAAATTTTGCCAAAAAGAAATTTTAATATTTTTTTATTTTCCGTTTTGACTGCATCCCAGATGGCTTTTCCCTGGTGGTCCATCACCCCGCACTCTGGGTGAGCTTTACCAATTCTTTTGGTCATTATGGCTCCCTCTATCGCTGATTGCGCCCAGCGAGTCTGATACTTTTGGTCCTACAACCCCGCTATTGTATATTTTTGACACCAATACATGGGGATCTTATGGCCCTACGTACAACAATGGAAAGAGAGAATCCATCTCCACATCACCCCCAATGAGCTGGCCACTCAATCTGAGAATCTTGTTAAGACTATCCTGGCAATCCCACCTCATGCAGTGAGAATCACTGAGTCAGGAATGGGTTCAGTGTGTTTTGCCATTGGGATACTCCTTACCCTGTTGTTATGCCACCACTCTGTGGTATCCCATTTTCTGGCTCCATATCAAGTCGTACAGTCAGCAATGCCTCTGGCATTCTGGTTTGCTTTTTGGGTGCTCATGCATCCCTACTGGCAGGTTGGTCTAAACTTCTTCTGCCATTTCCATGACACCGTGTGGGGATCAAGCCATCTTGAATGGGTAACCCCTGTACCTCCTGTGTGAACTGAGGAGAGGGGCGGCCTCTCTGGGCTGTGTGTCCACAATACAAATTCTCCACTCAGCACTCCGCATGGAGAGGAGGATTCATTTTTAGTGGGTTTTAGTACCGTGAGGACCTGTGGCCAATGGGTGGGAAGCCAGATATTTCATCAATGAGTGAGGGTTTGATGGATTGTTAAGGCCCAAGGCGCGGGAGAAGTTGGAGCGGGCCGCGTGGGACCAGTGTTGGGAGGGGAGCATAGGGGCAGTGATGGCCACAATCCAGGTGCCCAGGATCTTGGCAGCATGGGCAATAAAGTCGAGCAGGCCCATGCTTCCATGATGATGAGAGCCAAACATGACCTCAAGCCGCACTGGCGGTGGGCGGCCTGACCATAGCCAGCCTTGTAGAAGGGCATACATAGATTTTAAAAAACCTGGGGAGAAGGCGATGGCGTGGGCTCCAAACCAGACTTTGGAGAGGAGCATAGAGTTGGATAAAACAACCCTGCCAGTAAGGGAAGTAGGGTGGGCTCTGAGGGAGGCGATGCTCTTCGTCACGTTGTCTAGAATATGACTTTCCATTACTGCTGAGGCATACCCGCCTTCCTCCATCCACACGCCCAGATGGCGGACAGGCCCTATGGTAGGGCGCTACAAAGGGGAGCACAAGTGGTGCGGTGTGGGGTGAGCAGGGAAGGCGAGCACGTGTGTGAGCAGATGGGCCGGGCTGGGCACTGGTCGCTGGGGCCCAGCAGGTTTGATACTGACCAAGGAGGATGATTTCGGTTTTGGAAGCATTCAGTGCAGCATTACTTACCCGGGAATACTCCTGGATGAGAGCTTCAAGCGCGCGTGCATCTTGATTATTAGACACCCTGACCACACAATCATCTGCAAACGCCATCATCTTGACTGGGGCTTGGCCTGGTGCATGGACCCCAGTGAGGCGGGCATTCACATTTCGTAGTAGTGGGTCAAGGCTGAAGGTATATAAAAGTGGGCTAAGGGGAACCCCTTGGCGTAGGTCCCTTTGAGGGCGGACTACTTCCGTGAGGAAGCCTGGGCCACGCACTGCCATTGTTGCAGATTCTGTAGGCAGCATCACCCAGTTGATGAAGCAAGGGAGCAAGCGGAATTGGTGGAGGCAGGCTCTGAGGTATTCCCAGTTTACTTGATCATAGGTCTTCTGTTGGTCCAAAAATACAAGTGCCCCAGAGGCCTTGGACTGGCATGTGTTAGCCACAGAGTGCACATTGTCCCAAATCGATCTTCTGGGTATGAAACCAAATTGTTCTGGGGAGATGGTGGCAGAGGCTACAATCCCTAGATGGTTAGCCATGATTTCAGTTAAAATTTTTGTATCCGTGTTAGTTAAAGAAATGGGGCGCCAGTTGGCTAGGTCTAGCTTATCCCCTTTCTTGAAGAGTGTGATTGTGAAGGCCTATTTTCCCTCCTGGTAGAAGGTGCGTATCCAGAAGGCTCTGGTTAAGGGAGGCAAGCAGTAGTGGGGATAAATATATGAAGTACTTCTTATAGAACTCATATGGAATGCCATCTGAGCCTGGGCATTTCCTTTTTGGTGCATCGTGGATGGTGGACCAGAGTTCATTAAGAGTAATAAAATTCATTAACTCTGGGTATTTGGAATTGGTGCGGATGTGAGTGCTATTGAGAAATTTCGCCATTTTAGCTGGCTGAATTGGAATGTATCAGTACAGCTTGGAGTAATACTTTTGTATTTCGATTGCCACTACAGCTGGCTTATCCGCAACGAAATTATCTGACCTCCACACCTGTGTGCAGGCCATGCTCTGGCGCGGTGTGAAGAATTTTTAAAAAAATTAGCGGAGCATGTGCCACCCTCTGTAATGTGTTTGGCCCTGTACTGAACACAAACCCAATGTTTGTGTTGCCTTTCAAGTGCGTTGAGGTGGGCGGCTGCTTTGGCCCACTTCTGACCCCAAGAAGGACTGTAGCCTGTTGCTGGGATGTTGGACTCCAGGTGTACCAACTCTGCCAGAGTGCACGAAATGATGGCCAATGTAGCTGCTCATGAGCATCATGATGAGAGGTGGCAAGCATGGCGGATGGTATCCTCTTTGAAGGCTGCCCATGTGGAAATTGGGTCCGCGCAAAATGGTGTAATAAACTTTTTGCCAAAGTCGCTGATTCCACCCAAGTGGAAAATCCTGGCGATGCAAGTTCGGGTGGGCAGAGTTTGCACCAATGTGGAGCCCTAGCCACTGTGATGGGTAAGTGGTAGGTTATTGAGACCAGCTGGTGGTTGGATAAATTGATTTTAATGTGTGGAAATGGGAAATTTGAGATCAAAATTTCACTGGTGCAAGGATAAGGTTGATGCGGGACATGTACCTTAGTTGGCTGTCATGAACGTGGGGGCGCGTCATGTTCTCAAGTAGTGGAGCATGATGCAGCAGCACATTTAGCAACCCAAGGGTGGCCCTTAGAACGCGAAGTTATACATGACCCTGAGGGGTGTGGGATGAGGAAGGCCAACGGTCTGTGGATGTGTTTAGCCAACAGTTCATGTCGCCAACTACAAAAGGGTCAGGTGGCAATGGAAGGGATTTGACTAACAAGAAAAATTCCTGACGCTCTCATGCACAGGTCAGGGCATAGATGTTGACAATAGTGTGCGCCACATCAGCCCACAAAAATGTAACAATGAGGACTCAGCCATTGAGGAAGGATTCAGATGATAAAAATTTAAAAAATTGATTTTCTGAACAAGCATCCCACAGTGCTCTGACCAGAAGGATAGGGAAGGGGGAGGAGCATGGTTTTCCAACACCCTCAGAACCTGTGGACAGTGGGACTCCTGGATGGTCAGGATGTCCAAGATTATTTTTAAAAAACTCAGTTTCCTATCCTGGGATGGCGAGGCCTTGAGTCTGGCAATATTCAACATCCCTAAAGGAAGGCTTCCCCATTGCATAGGTGCAAGTGGTGACCAGGCCCACCATCCTCTGGATCCCCATGGGCCTTCACCAGGTGCGGGTATTTGCAACAACACTATGGTAGATTTGTTAATATCTGGCAGACAGTGTCACGTTGGCTTTTGCCTTCACTTTTTATTTCCCCGCTGTCAAATGGATTTTTTGCGGTGCAGATGAGTTCAGTGCACCAATGTTTGGGTCAAAATTTTTTTTTCAGGTAGGTTAAAGACCAAGTCAGTTTCAATTGGGGCTTGGTTGCAAAGGTCTGTTGAGATTGAGTCACCCATCAGATCCTCAGATTGGGTGGCCCAATCAGCTTGGGCCTCCCAATATGATTGGTTGAGGGATTCCCTAGTTGCTTCCGCCACAAAGGTTTTTGATGTCCTCTGGCATTGGGAGTGTGGGATAGAGGCGACTTTGGCTGCTTCCCTTGCCGCGGCCCTGTGGGCCTGTTTGGTCTTCTTTCTGCTCTTGAGGGGTGACAGGTTTACTAGTAGGTAGCAGCCTGTGCTCCCCACGGCCTCTTTGGTATCAGTGGCTGGTTCTGGTGAGTAGTCTCCCGCTGGCCATGGCTGCTGAGGGGTGCTCTTGGAATGTAATGCCCTCCTTGGTGGGGCATGCATAAGCCTTATGGCTGAACACATCACAGTGGGTGCAGATGGGGGGTGCGCTGTCTACAGTTACCCGGAAAGGGTGGGTGGTATGCCCTTCGATATTAATATAAGTGGAGTGTGAATATGAGTTAGGTCCTTTGGGATCTCCTCTGTTGGAGTCAGAACTGCAATGGCTTTGCCAGTGCACAAATGTGGCATCAGCGTAAAGCGTTGCATCTTGAAGGATTGTATTTCGCTATATACAGTGAGACCCTCTTTCAGGTGCTGCTCCAGAAAGCTTGATCAGAAAAAGTTGGAACATGAGGAAAATTTGGTTGGATTTTGTCCATCTGGTGCACTTGGTTTTTGGACAGGCTCGCTGCCTTCAAGGAGGTTGATCACTATGCGCACTGCAGAAGCTTTGTCTGCTGTCTCCTTGTTTTCAAACTGAGATCCAGCCAATTGCGTGACATGGAGTGAGGTGCAATGTACACCGCAGTTGGGAAATGAGTGTGCACATCCCCACAAAATTTTTCCTATAATGTTTGGTGAATATCCAGAAACACCCAGACTCTGTATTCCACTAACGAGAGTACTGAGAGTGCAGCGTGTTGTTGTAATGGTTACATCGCGCCTGCAGGTGAGGATTCTGGGGATATAGCGTATGCTGCCAGTTTTTTTATTTTATCTAATCTACCAGTTTCTCCCAGGCGTTTTGAACATTGGAAGTCGTGGGCCTACTACCTGTGCCTCTTACCTTACTTGCCCAACTGCTCCCTGACATGGGCGCAGACTAATCTCCTCTGTGAGATTATCAAACTAAATTCAGACTTGAATTGAATAAGTTGCAAAAAGTGATTGCAACGAGAGAGAAAAGGTCACAAGCGATATATTTGGTTGCACTTGAAAGCCTAATTTAGGATTTTGATTGTTAATTACTATCAAAACACTTTAGAATGAGGAAATGGCAACTGAAGATACAGTTTAGTTTTCTTAGAAAATCATAATAAAGTTCCATGTATATTGCTTGCCTAAAATCAGGTTTAAAGTTTTTTAAAGAAAACATTACTTAAATAACCAGAAAGATGAGCTCAACCAGCGCATTAGGCCATGCGTTAACTTTGTTTGCAGCTTTGTCATAGAGCTAGACTCCGCTGCTTGCCTGCAGCAATTGGTAGAACATTGGTCCGAGAATACATTACAAACTCTAGTAATGGCGTGCAGGTTTAGGGTGGTCCTTTTCTGGATTTTCGTTGATGTTGTCAGTGACATGGCTTGTACTTCCCAGCTTCTTTGTCGCCTAATAACCTGAACCTGCAAGTCAT
>JAKSZP010013495.1:0-93903 GCA_022478985.1 Massospora cicadina
TGCCATTAACCCTGAACAAATTTGAGAGGATATTTCGGATATTCACTGAACCAACCAATCAGAACAATATGCCCAGGTCAAAAATTTTCACAATAACCTGACTGAGTCACAAAGCAACATCAGTCATGCACATACTGAGGAACAATGCAACCACAATTTGGGCGAAAATGCGGTGCACAATTCACCAAAGTTGAACCTCAAAAATATAGAATCCAATCAACAATCTGGATCAAATCAACATGATACCTGTGCGGGAAAGGTTGACGCAAATGCAAAAAACCACAATTCCCGTGAATCATTGGGTCAGATCAAGGGAACCAACAATGGCAGTGAAAGAGTTGGAGTACAGACGCTGAGCATGGCCAAAACGAGCCGCGGTGGGATAGGGCGAGAGGGCCCTCCCAACCGCTCTTGAGGCGCCGCGGGCACCTCAGTGTCAATAGGGATGCTAAACATTGTGGGAGCCAGGGCTCATACTTCCCAAGCCAAAAAGCTGGAATTCCTGCGAAAACCTCTTGTAGACATCTTGGCCATCCAAGAAACCCACTGTCTACAAGGGGAAGAAAGATCCTGGTCAGCCAGGGTCGCACCATCACAATCAGTATGGACCTTCACTGTGGGGTGATCATCCAAAACAACAAAAAATTTAAAATTACAAATTCATCATCACACTTACACAGTTGAGTCCTAGTAGCAACAATCACATGCCAAGAGGAAATAGTTATGATAGCATGTGTCTATGAACCGTGCACTGCAACCAAGAGAAAACAGTTTTTTGAAAACATTCTTACTCTCACCCTCCCACCAGATACTATTATGTTAGGCGATTTCATTTGCTGGGATAACCCTAATACAGATCGATGGCCTAATCCCAGGGGATAACCACCTGGACACATTGAATATCACACAATGAAGGCATCTCTTGGCTTACAGGATGCTATCCCCCCAGTTCACCACTCCTTCCTCACATGATGTGGCCCAACATACGCGAGGGAGCGCTCATATTGATGAGTCGCATTGACCACATCCTCATCCTGCAATCCTACCGCCCAAAAATCTCCAAATTTACAACAAAAAAGATCAATTTCTATGACCACCAATTGGTTACGGTGCAGTTAGCACCAACCCAATCCCACACACAGGTGTCACCTTAGAGAAAGCTTCACCCAGAAAATATAAAATTGCCCAAGATATCTGACTGGGTCAAAAACAAGGCTACAAACCCAGAATTCACAGCCCCATTCACTTTGGATCCCATTGGAACATGGGAAAATTTCAAAAGAATTTAATCAACAAAACCCAACATATTGCATCATGTAAGTACACCGCGGACATGGCCACAATCAAGCATACCTTGGTGGAACTAGACCACCTGGAGATAAATACCCCGAGATCTGGCTATAGCCCCAACTGGGGATGCAAATGGCCAGAAATATCTGCCCAACTTAACAATCTCATCTTAGAACACCAACACAGAATCAAAGTATTGAACAAAGGTAAGTTCATAAAGGAAGGTGAAACCTGTTTGACATACTTTTTCTGCCAATTCCACTCCCGCAGAAACCAGCCCATGTGCACACAAGTCCACAAAACCAACGGCATTGTGGCAACCAACCCTGAGGAGGTTAAGGTGGAAGTACACCGTTATTACACCAAATTATATTGTGAAACACCAACAGATTCACAAAAAATTAAAGAATTTATAAAAACTGCTGAGATACAAAGTACACCACCAAATTACAGCATACTATCCTTAATTACACGGGAGGAGCTTTGGGAGACAATTCGCGGTGCACCACGTGGGAAATGCCTAAGACCTGATGGGATACCCTACAAATTTTACAAAAAATATTTTCAACAAATCGCCCCCCTCCTATTGGTGTCTATGAACCAGTGCTTGTTGGAAACCGCCTATTACCAGGAGGCTATGAATCCTACGTTATAACCTTGTATAAAAAGGGTGACAAGTTGGACTTGGCCAACTGGCGCCCAATTGCACTCTCCATCACTGACACAAAAATTCTAACAAAAATTCTAGCAGCTAGATTAGGCGCAATTGCATCTGACGTCCTATCACCCAACCAGTTTGGGTTTATACCAGGGCGTTCAATCTGGAACAACATTCACCCTGTTGCAACTATTTGCCAATCCAAAGCAACTGGTGCCTTGATCTTCTTGGATCAGGAAAAGGCGTATGACCGTCTTAGCTGGCCATATCTAAAAGAATGTCTACATGCCTTCAAACTCCCACCAAGATTCATAAAATGGGCGATGCTCCTAAAAGAATCTGCAACCATGGCTGTATGCGGCCCTGGATTCCTAACAAACAATATCAAACCACACAGAGGGCTCAAACAAGGGGATCCCCTCAGCCCACTGTTATACAATTTCAGCTTTGACCCACTCCTCCGAGTAATTGAATCACGTCTCATGAGGATAACCGCATAAGGACAATCAAAAGTCAAAATACTGGCCATTGCAGATGACTTCATAGCAGGTATAGCAAACAATGAAGATGCCCAACAGCTGGAACACACTCTAGAGGAATACTCCAAGGTGAGTAATGCATTGCTCAACAAAAGGAAGACAGAAATCATCCTCTTAGGCAAATACACAAACAATTGGGCCACAACATCAGAACCTCATACCAACACATGAAGTAAAACTCAATCATTTTACCCTTTGCAACACCTCCCACCACCACTCCTGTCCAACACCTTGGAATTTGGCTAGAATCAGGGGGATATGCTAACAAGACAATGGAAAATAACTTGTTATAACGGGTGTCCAAATGCGTCGCCTCCAACAAGGGAAAAACCCCAGGATTAACAGGGAGAGTTACAGTTGGTAACTCGCTCATCATCCCAATACTATGGTACCCAGACCGCGCGATTGTCTTCTCACCTACCTTTATAACCTCAATTTGCGTGCTTATCCAGGGCTGGCTGTGGCCCAGCTCTCACCCTCCTATACAGATGGAAACACTATTTGGCCCATGCTCAAGCAGAGGCATGGGACTAATAGATTTTAAGAGCCACGTCAATCACATCCTAGGTACCTGGATAAAAGAAGTCCTTGCTCCAGACCTCCCGCAACAACATTGGCCTTGAGCAGCAAGGACTAACTTTGCACAGGCGATCAAATTAACCAACCCACATAGTCCACCTAGACTACTTTCATACCTTGCCAAGCACCCTACTGCAACGGGTCCACATGGAACCTCCCCTCATTTTAAACATATCCTCTGAACTATCCGCTGTATGGGATGGACTATAGAGAACATGGGTACTATACAGGGAAGGGGACAACCTAGCCCCAATTCAAATTAAGAAACCCAGAAAACCACCCCCAGAGGGATATGCTCGCAACATCCCCAAGCATAGCTAGGATAGAATACCTAGATATGCTGGACATTCCCTGTGATTTAACCACACAGAAGGCAGTGTGGAAAATGACTCACCACCCACTCCTACAGCTGAGGATAAGAGAAAACGCCTGGCGCTGTCTGAAAAGGACCTATAAAATGGCGGACCACTCCGACTCCCTCCACGAAACATGTGCAGTATGTGGAGGGGAGGGATCCCTACATCACCGCCTAGAAACATGCCCCCCAACCAAAGCTATATGGCAGGAAGTCGCACGCCTGCTTAAGATTAAAACAAAATAGGATTTCTCAATATCAAACAGCATCTTCATGCTCCAGATCGAGTTACCAATCCCATCTACCCTCCGCTCCCTAATAATACCCATTGCAATGTGGACAATCCACACAATTGCATTAAATGCGTTCAAGGGCACAGTACCAACCATTCATGGGGTTATTAACAGATTCTATGTCCACTTACTAGAGCACTTCCAAGCCTGACTCTATGTATATATGAGGCCAAGACAAAAAGCGCTCATAGAATCATGGTTCCCACTCTGGTTCCTCCAAACAGACCCTTTCCTTCACACCTGCTCCATAGCAGGGAAACCCCCTCAGAGTAGCGTACCAACCCCCCATACCTGGCAGTCCGGTAGCAACAGGGGTAACTTGAGTACCCTGGGGTGCCCAATTTTTATTTGTCAGTTATTTCCTTAGTTTTACGTATATTTGGTAATGTCCATCCCCTGGTCGGCTTACCTCAGTTAAATATAAATGAGATACAGCGAATTGAATTACTAAGCCAAGAAAGTGGTATCATCCAAAGTTGCTATGATATAGGAGGGATGAGATGATTGAGAAGAGGAGGTTATCATTAGTTTAGAGTGGGTGGAACATCAAGGATCCGCTGTATTTATTATATTAAATAAAAGGGTGTGGTGGGAGCAAGTGATCCATATTCATAAAATAGTTTATTCTGTTGTTTTGAGGACAACAATCATCATATTGTTGGTCCTATTGCTCAATGGGCTGAACCCTTTGAAAAAACCTTTATGGCGTATCTTAACAATTCCGCCAATTTTATAACAGAGTCCCATTCAAAAAATTGAGGCAAATTGGCTGCTGACCCAAAGCTGGAGGGAGGAGCGGCAGAAGTGGTGGAGGTGGAAGCTGTAGGGCACTTGTGCTTCAAGTGATCAATCTTGAAGCACAAGGGGTAAATGGCACAGCCGTCCTTGATATGTGCCCAGAATGGGTGATCAGGGGTGGATCTGATCACCATGACAGGGGAAACTGTGAATTGGGTGTCACAATGAAACGGGTGGATCATCACAAAGGTGCATGGCCCTGCCAAATGATCCGCTCCATTAGAACCACAAATTGCAACATGGGGTATGTACTGTAAATGGCTAAACACTCTGTGAGCTTGTGGCGGAGGCGTTCAGGGGAAAGGTGGGAAGGCAACCCAGAGAACTGGACCACAAAAGTGGCCTCATCTGGGAGACAGGTTCAAACAGTTGGGAGGGAAATTTTTTTATAAATTAATTGCAGCTTAGAAGCTGCACTTACATCAGCCTCAGAATAGAAACTGAGGTCAAAATACACCTTAAAGGGGAAGAAATCAATGAAGCTGGCGGGGTTAAACACTGCTGTGGCCATATTAATGATGGCTGCACTTGTATATGGGAAAAGGTTCCCATATTCAACCCAGAGGCTGAAATGAAATTTGCTCCATGGGAACAACAAAGGGCTCTGGACCACCGCTGGGAACTTGTGAGACTGGGCCAAGTCCTGAGGGAGGGGACATACCACCCAGTAGCATTAGGGGCTAGCAGGCCAGCCTGGGCGCTCTTCAGCGGCAGCTGAAAGATGCCAGATGGTGGTGCACCAACCCAAGCTGGGGCAGCATGCGTCAATGAAATTGACATCAGTAAGCTTTGGCTTGATTGAGCGGTAGTTTTTTTATATTTTTTTAAAAAAAATCTGAATTTGGCTTTGATTTAGTTATTAAAGTGAAAGAGAGATTACTACACTTAAAATTCAAGAATTGTAATTTCAATACAAATGTAAGCAATTTTTAGTTTTTGATTATTTAGGATTTAGGAAAAATATTACCAAATTTATTGTTTTGATTATCTCTGCTTAAATTTCAGATTTGTAATTTTGATGCAAAGGTAAGCACTTTTAGTTTTTAGTTATTTGTGATTTAGGAAAAACATTTGTTAGATTGTTGTTTTAATTATCCCCACTTAAATTTTAAGAATTGTAATTTTGACTCAAAGGTAAGCTTTTTAATTTTTGGCTATTTAGGATTTAGGAAAAATAACTACTAGATTGTTGTTTTCACTATCCACATTTAAAGTGCATGTTTATAATTTTATTGAATAGGTAAGCACATTAAGAGTTTCTGGTTATTTAGGATTTAGGAAAACTTTCAATAAATAGATATTTTTATTATGCTTGCTTTTAGTTTGCTTTATATTTTTGATAGAATGGTAAGCATTTTATTAGATGTTTTTGTTATTTAGGAAAAATATTCATTAAATAATTATTTTTTTTAGTTTATCAGTAACAAATAATTTTAGCTAGTTTTTTTGGATTTTTGATTCCAATATGACATTCTTAAATTTGAAGTGTGCTATTAGTTAATAGTTTTTTTTAGCTTTTTGATCCCAGCATGATTATTTAATTTTAAAGAGGCTATTGAGTTCATTTTAAGGTACACTTTTTATTGGGTTTACTTATTTTACTATCTATAACTATTAATTCATTAAAGTTAATAAAAGTTTGTTTCCATTATGATCATCTGTGATCTGATTTGTTCATTGATATTCAAGGTAAGTTTTTTGATGATTATACTTATTTTTCACTAGATGTAGTTCCAGTATGATCACCTTCAATCATCTAAAATGATCGCAAACATCTTTTTAAATTGAGTTTTCTTCTTATTCAGCAATATTTTTAGTATTTTATTTATTTTGATTTCATCATAAACTATTATAATTGTCTATGTTTACTAACATCATCAGGGTAAGTTTATAATATTTTTATTGATCTAATATAAAGTACTAATTTTGTTTTTTGAGTTTACCATAAACTGTTTCCATCCTAAACATTTGCTAATATCATTTTTAAGGTAAGTTTTGATCTTTTCTCTTTGATCTACTATAATATATTAACATATTTAGTGCTTACTTTGAGCAGTAATAGTTTGGTGGAAAATTAAATTATGTTTAGGTTTCTCCAGGTTTTAATTTTCTAAACAATTTAATAATTATCAAAAACTATAAATGGAAAAACCTAACTTTTCTTTCTCATTGCAAACACTTTTGCAACCTATTCAATTGAAAAACTAAATCTAGTTTGATAATCTCACAGAGGAGATTAGTCTGCGCCCATGTCAGGGAGCAGTTGGGCAAGCAAGGTAAGAGGAGCAGGCGGAAGGCCCGCAGCCTCCAACATTCGAAAACGCCCCAGAGAATCTGGCAAATTATACAAAAATCTCAAAGAACTGGTGGTCACAATTTCCCCAGAGATACTTGCATGGCAAGCACGATGCAACCAATACATCAACACGCCACACTCCCAGCCACTTTCATTGGGGGAATTCGGAGTCCATGTGTACCTGGACATCTAAAAAATGGCCTAATGGGAAAAATTTTGTGAAGATGTACACAAAATTTTCCCAACCACGGTGTATGTTGCACCTCACTCCATGTCACATGGTTGGCTGGACCTAGGTTTCAAAAGCAAAATAGCAGCAGATAAGGCTGCAGCGGTGCACATAGTGGTCGACCTCCCCAAAGGGCAATGGGTCACCAAAACCAAATGCACCAGATGGACAAAATAAAACCAAATTTTCCTCACGTTTGACTTTTTGCCTACTACAGTAAAACGTGACATTTTGGAGCAACACCTGAAAGATGGTCTCACCATATATGGCAAATTACAATCTTTCAAAATGCAACGCTTCATGCTGATGCCACACCTGTGCACCGGCAAAGCCATCGCAGTTCTGACCCCAACTGAGGAGATCACAAAGGACCTAACCCAGATCCCACACTCCACTTTTATTGATATCACAGGGCATACCACCCACCCATTCCAGGTAACCGTGGACAGCGCGCCCCCCATTTGCACCCACTGTGACACATTTGGCCATAAGGCGCATGCATGCCCCATCAAGGAGGGCGTCACATTTAAAGAGCACCCCTCGTCAGCCATGGCCAGCGGAAAGGGGCACTACAAACCAACTGCAAGCACCAAGGAGGCTTTCCCGTAGAAGCACAAGGCTGCTACCTATTGGTAAAGCTCATCTCCCCGCAGGAGCGGAAGAAGGCCAAGCAGGCCCATAGGGTCGCAGCCAAGGAAGCGGCCAAGGCCACCACTGCCATCCCACACTCACAATGCCAGGAGGACATGGAGACCTTTGCAGTGGAAGCGACTTGGGAATTCATCAACCAATCAGATTGGGAAGCCCATGCCGAGCGGGCCACTCAATCTGAGGATCTGATGGGAGATTCGATCTCACCCAATTGCTGCACCCAAGCTCTGGTTGAAACTGACTTAGGACCTATCCCAACTGAAAATTTTTTTTTGACCCACTCACCAGTGCACCAAACTCATACGCACCACAAAAAATTCGTCTGACATCGGGAAAACAAATATTGAAGGCCAAAGCCAACACAACTCTTTCCACAAAAATTAACAAAAACCCCAATAGTGTTGCTGCTAACACTCATGCTGCTGTGAAAGCCCGTGGGGACCTTGAAGAGGCTGGTGGGCCCAGGGCCCACCCCTCGCACCTAAGGTGCGATGGGGGAAACCTTCACTCTAGATATGTTGAATATCGCCGGACTCAAGGCCTCCCCATCCTGGGCTAGGAAACTGAGTTTTACAGCACAATTTAACCGTGAATATCCTGGCCATCCAGGAGTCCCACTGTCCATGAGGTTCTGAGGAAGCTTGGGAAACAATGCTCCTCCCATCCCTATCCTTTTGGTCAAAGCACTGTGGGGTGCTAATTCAGAAAAATAATTTTTTCAAATTCACATCCTCAGAAACATTCCTAAATGGCCGAGTGCTCATCATCACCTTCTTGTGGGATGACGTTGCGCATGCAATCATCAGTATCTATGCCCCAAACGGTGCACATGAGCGTCAGGAAATTTTTCTCATTGGTCAAATCCCTCCCGCTACCCCCTGATTCTTTCCTAGTTGGCGACATGAACTGTTGGCTAACCTCTTCAACAGACCGGTGGCCTTGCTCACCCCACGCCCCACAGGGTCATGTAGAACTACGCGTTCTAAAAGCCACCCTTGGGTTAATGGATGCGCTGCCATGACATGCCCCACTGCTCAAAAACATGATGCGTCCCCACGTCCACAACGGCCAATTAAGGTCCATGACCCGCATCAACCTTATTCTAACACTGGCAAAATTCCAACCCCACATCTCCCACTTCAAAACAACAAAAATGGAATTCTCTGACCACTGACTGGTCTCGATAACCTACCACTTACCCATCACAGTTGCAAAGGCCCCACATTGGTGCAAAATCCGCCCCCCCAAGCTCGCGTCGCCAGGATTTTCCACATGGGTGGAAGAGGCAACTTTAGCAAAATTGTTTGTTGCACTATTTTGTGCGGACCCCATTTCCACATGGGCAACTTTCAAAGAGGACACCATCCGCCACTATCGCCATCTCTCCTCCAGACGCTCACAAGCCACATTGGCGGTTATCTCGCGCGCTCTGGCGGAATTGGCCCACTTGGAGTCCAACATTCCAGCCACAGGATACAGCCCTGCATGGGGCCAGAAGTGGGCGGAGGCAGCCGCCCACCTCAATGCACTCAAAAGGCAACACAAACATCGGGTTTGTGTCCAATACAGGGCCACATGCATCACTAAAGGTGACAAGTGCACCGCATACTTCTTTAAAAATTTTTTGCACCATGCCAGAACGTGGCCTGCACACAGGTGCAAAGATCGGATAATTCCATTGTGGACACACTGGCCAAAGTGGCAATTGAAATGCAAAAATATTACTCCGAGTTATACTGAGATGAACCAATTCAACTGGCAAAATGGCAGAATTTCTCAACTGAGCTCATATCCGCACCATTTTCTGATACCCAGAAATAATGAATTTAATTACTCCGAATGAATTATGGACAGCCATTCGTGGTGCGCCAAACTGAAAATGCCCAGGCTCAGATGGCATTCCATATGAGTTCTATAAAAAATATTTTAAATATATATCCCCATTGCTGCTAGCCTCACTTAACCAAAGCCTGTTGGAAATGCGCCTCCTACCAGGAGGACATGAGGCCTTTACTGTCACACTCTTCAAGAAAGGGGATAAGCTTGACTTAGCCAACTGGCGCCCCATTTTTTCTAACAAACACAGACACCATAATTTTAGAAAAAATCATGGCTAACCGTTTAGGGACTGTAGCATCTGCCACCATCTCCCCAGAACAATTCAGTTTCATCCCCAGAAGGTTGATTTGGGATAACGTGCACTCCGTGGCTAATGCATGTCAGTCCACAGCCTCTGGGGCACTGGTATTCTTGGACCAACAAAAGGCCTATGATAGAGTAAACTGGGAATACCTAAGGGCCTGCCTCCATCGATTCCGCCTACCCCTGCTTCATAAATTGGGTAATGCTGCTCACGGAATCAGTGACAATGGCAGCGCGTGGCCCAGGCTTCCTAACGGAAGTAGTCCGCCCTCAAAGGGGCTTGCGACAAGGGGACCCCCTCAGCCATACTTATACAACTTCAGCCTTGACCCACTACTGCGAAATGTGAATGCCCAACTCACTGGGGTCCATGTGCCAGGCCAAACCCCAGTCAAGATGATAGCATTTGCAGATGATTGCGTGGTGGGGGTGTCTAATAACAAAGATGCACGCACGCTTGAAGCCCTCATCCAGGAATATTCCCGGGTAAGCAACGCGGCACTGAACGCCTCCAAAACCGAAATCATCCTCCTTGGTCGGTTTCAAAACTGCTGGGCCCCAGCAATTAGTTCCCAACCCAGCCCATCTGCTCGCCCACGTCCACTCCTTACTAACTCAACACACACCGCTCCACTGGTGCTCCCCTTCATGCCACGTCCTACCATAGGACCGGTGCGCCATCTGGGCGTGTGGATGGAGGCAGGCGGATATGCGTCAGCAGTAATGGAGTGCCGTATACTGGACAACGTGATGAAGCGAATCGCCTCTCTCAGAACCCAACCCTACTACCCTCACTGGCAGGGTTGTTCTTGCCAACTCTATGCTCCTATCCAAAGTCTGGTTCGGAGCCCACGCCATCCCCTTCTCCCCAAGCTTCTTCAAATCCCTGTATGCTTTGCTGCAAGAATGGCTTTGGTCAGGCCGCCCTCCACCAGTATGGCTAGAGGTCATGTTTGGCCCTCATCATCAAGGTGGCATGGGCCTGCTTGACTTCAAAGCCCATGCTACCAAGATCCTGGGCACCTGGATCGCGGCTGTCACCGCTCCTACACTCCCATCCCAACACTGGTCCCGCACAGCCCGCTCCAACTTCTCCCAAGCCTTGGGCCTCAACAATCCATCAAACCCCCACTCCCTGATGAAATACCTCGCATCACACACATCGGCCACAGGTCCTCACGGGACTAAAACCCACTACAAACGAATCCTACTCTCCATGCGAAGCGCAGAGTGGAGAATTCGTATTAGTGGATATACAACCCAAAGAGGCCGCCCCTCTCCTCAGTTCACACAAGAGGTACAGGGGCTACCCATCCATGATGACGTGATCCCCATTCGACCCCATGTCCTATCCAGGGTGGACTACCTGGACATGATGGACATCCCTTATTCCACTGAGACCCAAAAGACTATCTGGAAATACGCACACCATCCTCTGTTGCAGCCTCAAGTCCGCTCCCATGTGTGGCGCTGCCTGAGGCGGGTGTATCTTACAGCTGAGCGCTCTAACGCTTTACACTCATCCTGTGTCATGTGTGGCCAGTATGGAACGCTGTTCCACCGCCTGGAGAAGTGCCCCACCTCTAAAGTGATATGGCGTGAAGTTCAACGTCTACTGGGCCAGGATCAAACGCATTTCTTCAGTCTGTCAAGAGATATGTTTGCTTCATCAATGGCCTCCCCCTTCCACCCTCCCAGCTCTGGTGGTTGCAATCGCCAAGTGGACTACCCACACGATTGTCTTGGATGCCATCGCTGGATCCATCCCCACCCTCCCAGAAGCTTTCCACAGATTCCGGTCTCATTTGGTGGACCACTTTCAAGCGTGGATGTTTGGATACCTCCCACCGCGTCGCTGACAGCTGGTCTCCTCCTGGTTCCCAGTCTGGTTCATCAAACCAGACCCCTTCCTCCACACATGCTCAATAGTGGCTACGGCCCCTTCACACGTTCCCTCCCCCTCCCCATAAGTGGCGTTCCCGCTGGCAACAAGAGATAGCATCGCTTCTCTGGGGTGCCTCCCCTGGTACTAAGTTTGTCTTTCCTGAGTCATATTCGGAAGTGTCCGTCCCATGGTCAGCCTTCCCCGCAATAAATTTAAATATAAATGGAAAAACTTTTCTTACTCATTGCAATCACTTTTGCAACAAATTCAATTCAAGACTGACTTTAGTTTGATAATCTCACCAAGGAGATTAGTTTGCGCCCATGTCAGGGAGCAGTTGGGCAAGTAAGGTAAAAGGCACAGGGGTGGCCCCGCGACTTCCAACTTTTGCAAATGCCCCAGAGAATCTAGCGGATTAGACAAAAACAAAAAACCAGTGGTTACCATTTCCCCAGAAATTCTAGCTTGGCAGGAGTGATGCAACCAGTACATCAATACGCCGCACTCTCAACCACTTTTGTCAGTGGAATATGGAGTTTGGGTGTTCCTGGATATTCAACAAATGGCGCTGTGGGAAAAGTTTTGTGGAGATTACACATTCATTTCCCAAACGTGGTGTATGTAGCACTCCACTCCATGTCACACAGTTAGCTGGATCTCAGTTTTGAAAGTAAGGAGGCAGCGGATGAAGCTGCTGCAGTGCACGTTGTAATTGACTTCCCTGAAGGGCAGCGGGTCATAAAAAATAAGTGCACCAGATGGACAAAATCCAACCAAATTTTCCTCACCTTCGACTTTCTTCTCACTACAGTCAAACACACCATATTAGAACAACACCTGAATGATGGGCTCACTGTATATGGTGAAATTCAATCCCTTGAGAAGCAACGCTTTACGCTGATGCCACACCTGTGCACCAGCAAAGCCATCGCAGTTCTGACCCCAACTGAGGAGATAGTAAAGGATCTAACCCAGATCCCGCACTCCACTTATATCAATATTGAGAGGCATACCACCCACCCTTTCTGGGTCACCGTGGACAGCACCCCCCCATCTGCACCCAATGTGATGCGTTTGGCCATAAGGCACACGCTTGCCCCACAAAGGAGGGCATCATATTCCAAGAACACCCCTCGGCGGCCATGAACAATGGGGAGGCCCACTATGAACCAACTGCCAATACTAAAGAGACAAACCCATGGGGAGCACAAGGCTGCTACTTACTAGTAAAGCCAATATCCCCTCAAGAGCGGAAGAAGGCCAAGAAGGCCTGCAGGGCCATGGCCAAGGAGGCGGCCAAGGTCGCCTCCACTATCCCACACTCCCAACACCAGGAGGACATTGAGACCTTTGTGGTGGAAGCAGCTTGGGAATCTCTCAACCAATCAGATAGGGCTTCCCAAGCCGATTGAGCCACCCAATCTGAGGACCTGATGGGTGACTTGATCTCACTCGACCTTTGCACCCAAGCCTTGATTGGAACTAATTTAATCTCCAGCCTGCCTGAGAATTTTTTTTAATTCAATTGATGGTGCACCACACTCAAGCGCACCACAAAAAAATCGTTCTGTGGCGGGGAAACCAAAAGCAAAGGCTAAAGCAAACGTGAACCTGACTGCAAAACTCACCCACTCTTACAACTATGTTGCTGCACACACCCAAGGCACTGAGAAGTACCGTGAGGATCAAGAGGAGGCTGAAGGGCCCAAGCGCCCTTCCCCTTGCACCTAAGGTGTGATGGGGGAGCCTTTACTTCAGGGACGTTGAACATCACTGGACTCAAGGCCTCGCCATCTTGGGCTAGGAAACTGAGTTTTTTACAAAATAATTTACCCGTGGACATCCTGACCATCCAGGAGTCCCACTGTCCGCGCAGTTCTGAGGATGCTTGGAAAACCATGCTCCTCCCATCCCTGTCCTTCTGGTCTGAGCACTTTGGGGTGCTTGTTCAAAAACAATTTTTTCAAATTTTTATCATCTGAATCCTTCCTTAATGGCCAAGTCCTCATGGTCAAATTTTTGTGGACTGACGTGGCACACGCTATCATCAACATCTATGCCTCAACCTGTGCATGAGAGTGTCAGGAATTTTTCTCATTGGTCAAATCCCTTCCGCTACCCTCTGACCCTTTTGTAGTCAGCAATATGAACTGTTGGTTGGACCAATCCACTGACCGCTCGCCTCCCTCACCCTCCCCACCCCAGGGTCACGTAGAACTTTGTGTCCTAAAGGCCACCCTAGGGTTGTTTGACGCACTGCCACACCATGCTCTGCTACTCAAGAACATGTCACGCCCACATGTCCACAATGGCCAGTTAAGGTCCATGTCCTACATCAAGCTTATCCTTGCACCAATGAAATTTTTTACCCAGATTTCCCACTTCCACATGTCAAAAATCAATTTCTCCAATCACAGGCTGATCTTGATCACCTTCCACCTACATGACCCAGTGGCTCAGGCTTCGCACTGGTTCAAACTTCACCCACCCAAACTCGCATCACCAATATTTCTGTATGGGTGAAATCTGCGACTTTGGCACAGGAGTTTATCACACCATTTTGCGCTGACCATTTCTACCTGGTTGGCCTTCAAAGTGGACACAATCCATCACGCTCGCCACCTCTCCTCCCACCGCTCACGCTCTACCTCAGCCATCATCTTGTGCGCTCTGGCGGAGCTAGCCCACCTGGAGCTTAACATCCCAGCCACGTGCTACAGCCCTGCTTGGGGCTGTAAGTGGGCAGAAGCAGCCGCCCATCTCAACGCGCTTGAGAGGCAACACAAACATCAGGTTTGTGTTCAATACAGGGCTATACACATTACAGCGGGCGACACATGCTCCACTTATTTTTTTCAAAAATTCTTCACACTGCGCCAGAGGTTGGCCTGCACACAGATGCAAAAGCCAGACAATTCCGTCACAGACAAGCCAGCTGAAGCAGCAATTAAGATAGAAAATTATTACTCCAAGTTATACCAATCCAAACCAATTCTGTTGGCTGAAATGGCAAAATTTCTCAAAGCGCTCACATCTGCACCATTCCCTATACTCGGAGTTAATGAATTTGATTACTCCAGATGAACTCTGGTATGCTGTCCATGGTGCACCAAATCAGAAATGCCCCAGCCCTGATGACATTCCTTATGAGTTCTATAAGAAGTACTTCAGATATTTATCCCCACTGTTGCTTGCCTCCCTTAACCAGAGCCTTCTGGAAACGCGCTTCTTCTACCAGGAGGGCAAGAGGCCTACACCATTACGCTATTTAAGAAAGGGGTTAAGCTAGTTCTAGCCAACTGGCGCCCCATTTCTCTAACTAACATGGATAATAAAATTTTAACTAAAGCTATGGCTAACCGTCTAGGGACTGTAGCATCTGCCAACATCTCCACAGAACAATTCAGTTTCATACCCAGAAGGTCGATTTGGGACAACGTACACTCTGTGGCTAACGCATGTCAGTCCACGGCCTCTGGGGCAGTTGTATTTTTAGACCAAAAGAAGGCCTATGATAGAGTAAACTGGGATTACCTCAGGGTCTGCCTACACCAATTCCGCCTACCCCCACCCCGCTTCATCAGCTGGGTGATGCTGATGACAGAATCTGCGACAATGGCAGTGCATGGCCCTGGCTTCCTCACGGAAGTAATCCACCCTCAAAGGGGCCTACGCCAAGGGGACCCCCTTAGCCCTCTCTTATATAACTTCAGCCTTGACCCACTACTTCAGAATGTGAATGCCTGCCTCACTGGGGTCCATGTGCAAGGCCAAGCCCCAGTCAAGATGATGGCATTCACTGATGATTGTGTGGTCAGGGTGTCTAATAAGCATGATGCACGCGTGCTTGAAGCCCTTATCCAGGTTTACTCCAGGGTAAGTAATGCTGCACTAAACGCCTCCAAAACTGAAATTATCCTCCTTGGTTGGTATTGAACCCACAGGGCCTCAGCGGCCTGTTTCCAGCCCGGCTCATCTGCTCGCACATGTGCCTGATTACCTTGCTTACCCTGCCCACCCCACACCGCCCCACTTGTGCTCCCCTTTGTGCAGTGCCCCACCGTTGGGCCCATCCGCCACTTGGGGGTGTGGTTGGAGGCAGGCGGGTATGCCTCTTCAATGATGGAAAACCATATTCTGGATAATGTGACGAAGCGCATAACCTCCCTCAGAGCCCACCCTACTTCCCTTACTGGCAGGGTTGTTCTAGCCAACTCTATGGTCCTCTCCAAAGTTTGGTTTGGAGCCCACGCCATCGCCTTCTCCACAGGTTTTTTCAAATCTCTGTATGCCCTTCTACAAGGGTGGCTCTGGTCAGGCCGCCCACTGCCAGTGCGTCTTGAGGTCATGTTTGGCCCTCACCATAGTGGTGGCATGGGCCTTCTCGACTTTGAGGCCCATGCTGCAAAGGTACTGGGCACCTGGATCGCGGTCGTCACCATCCCTACAATCCCCTCTCAACACTGGTCCCGCGCAGCCTGCTCCAACTTCTCCCACGACCTGGGCCTTGCCAATCCGTCACACCCTCACTCCTTGATGAAATATCTGGCTTCCCACCCTTTAACTGCTGATACTCATGCTACTGCACCCCACTTCAAACGAATCCTTCTCTCCATGCGAAGCGGTGAGTGGAGAATCTGTATTTGTGGGCACACAGCCCAGAGAGGGCGCCCCTCTCCTCGGTTCACACAGGAGGTACAGGGGCTACCCATTCTGGATGGAATAATACCCACACGGCCCCATGTTCTATCCAGGGTAGACTACCTGGACATGATGGACATTCCTTATTACCTTAAAACCCAGAAGACAATTTGGAAATACACCCACCACCCTCTGCTGCTGCCTCATGTCCGTTCCCAAGTGTGGCGATGTCAGAGGTGGGCGTACCATACTGCTGAGCGCTCTAACGCTTTACACTCATCCTGCGTCGTGTGTGGCCAGTATGGAACACTGTTTTACTTCCTGGAGAAGTGCCCTACCTCTAAAGCGATATGGCGCGAGGTGCAACATCTGCTTGGCCAGTATCAGACACATCCCTTCAGGTTATCTAGGGATATGTTTGCTTTATCTATGGTCTCCCCTCTCCCACCCTCCCTCTGTGCTCTGGTGGTTGCAATCGCCATGTGGACCATCCACACGATTGTCTTGGATGCCATTGCAGGCTCCACCCCACCCTCCCAGAAGCTGTCCACCAGTTCCAGTCCCACTTAGTAGACCACTTTCAAGCGTGGATGTTTGGATACCTCCCACCGCGTCGCTGTCAGTTGGTCTCCTCCTAGTTCCCAGTTTGGTTCATCAACTCGGTCCCCTTCCTAAACACATGCTCAATTGTGATTTCAGCTTCTTTACACGTTCCCCCTCTTCCCTGTAGTGGCGTTCCCGCTGGCAACAGGTGATAGCATTGCTTCTCTGGGGTGCCTCCCCTGTTCTACGTTCCATTTTCTTTATGTCTTTTTGGAAGTGTCCATCCCCTGGTTGGCCTACCCCACAATAAATTCAATAATTATAAATGTCAGAAAATATTGCCTTTATTCTATTATGACTATGTTAAAGTGTTTTCTCTTTTAATGGTTGGATTATCCAGATTGTATCTATTTAATTTCTACTATATTTCACCTACATAGTTACCCTTGTCTATTTATATTTTAATCTGCACTAAAGGACTTGCACTTATTGATTATACTCAGTTTACTTAAGTTTGTGAGCTTAGTTATATTATAGAGTTTATATTAAGTGTTAATATACTATTTCCACAGTTATAAGGGCATTAGCAAAACTGTTAGTCCAAGTATCACAAATGATAGGCTTTATGGTACTATACCAAATTATACATACTATCATATATATTTTTAACCTTAGAGTGCTGCAATGAAATATAACATTAAAGGAAAAAAGTAGATAACAGGTCACAAGAGCAATAGCAAAGCTGTTAGTCTGAGTGGCACAAATGCTAGGTTTTCTAAGATATGTAAAGCTCAGAGCGTAGCTGTGGCACAGATACTGGAAAGATGTCACCAGCATAGATGGTGATTGAATGGAGGCTGTGCCAGTGTGAGCTCATTTAGGCTACCCAATTGTTAAGCTTCAAAACTATCTAAACCTATAACCAATTATAAAAGCTTCTTATATTTACTAATTTTGCAGCTGCTTTTTTGATATGAATATGTCTTATGTCTGGGGGATATGTTCAAATTCTGGACAATGATATGATATTATAGTGTGATGAGTTAAATTATTATAGACTAGTGGAATACCTGTGCTTCACTACGGTGTTTATAGCTTACCAGATGATTTTAAATTATTTTAGTTTTGATATTGGCAGATAGCCAACAATTAGTTCAGAAACCAATAAAACTATCAGATATTCTAATCTCCAACCACTCAGCCAAAATTAAATAAGCCTGAAGGATTAATTAAACTATCAATTACCTAACTGAAACTATCACATGTGTGACACTGCTTGAGATGGGTGTACCATACTGCCAGATGCTCTAACGCTTTACACTCATCCTGTGCCATGTGTGGCCAGTACGGAACGCTGTTTCACCGCCTGGAAAAGTGCCCTCCATCTAAAGCGATATGGCGTGGTGTACAACGTCTACTTTGCCAGGATCAGGCACAGATATTCAGTTTGTCTAGGGATATGTTTGCTTTATCAATGGCCTCCCCTCTTCCACCCTAACTCCGTGCTTTGGTGGTCACAATCACCATGTGGACTATCCACACAATTGTCTTGGATGCCATCTCAGGCTCCACCCCCACCCTCCAAGAAGCTGTCCGCTGGTTCCAGTCGCACTTAGTGGACCACTTTCAAGCGTGGATGTTTGGATACCTCCCACCACATTGCCGCCAGTTGGTCTCATCCTGGTTCCCAGTTTGTTTCATCAACTCAGACCCCTTCCTACACACGTGCTCAATAGTGGCGCCTGCCCCTATACATGTGACCCCCCTCCAAGTAGTGGCGTTCCCTCTGGCAGCAGGAGACAGCATTAGCTTCTCTGGGTGCCCTCTTATTACATGTGTTTTGTTTTCTTTAGTGTCTTATCAGAAGTGTCCATCCCCAGGTCAGCCTTCCCCACAATAAATTCAAATTTACCTAACTGAAGCTAATGAGCTCAATAAATCAACCAAAAAACAAGCCGCCACTCAGCAAAAACCAATTATAGAACTTACAAAATAGCTAAAAACTACAACCATTTATTAAACACTATGCAACTATTGAATTAAATGAACATGAAAATGATCAGCCGAATTGCTATTAATTGCCATTTTAATATATGTTTTAGATTTTATATAGAACTGTTATTAAAATTATATAATTTTATTAACGTTATCATATTACCATTCCCAAACTTTATAAAGCATTTGTGCCAAGTTTAATGATTTTCATAGTTATTTGTTCATGAGATGATGTATCCTATATAAACAAATAAAAAGAATGATACTTTTGGTAAGGAAAGTTTAGGCTAATTCTTGTTAATACCCAGTTTTTTACAGATTTGTTTGTGGGTTTAAAGTTTATCATATGATCCTAATCATTCTTTTTTATATTGGTAGATGGACTTAATAAAATCAAGAAATCAAATTCATTCGAATTAACATTAAAATACTAACCATTTATCCAAACCCAAATAAGCCTATCAAATTAACTAAATCATCAACTATTTAACTGAAACCATTGAGCCAATCTAATAAATCTAAATCCACCAACCACCACACAGCCAAAACCAATTACTAAACTTTTAAATCAACCAAAAAACCAAAACCACCAACAACTTACCAAAAAAATTAACTTATCTAATCAACCAATTACTATAAGCTTACTAAAACCATCATGCTTGTTAATCTACCCAAAACCACCAACTGCTATCCAAACCATTTAAACTATCTAATTAACCAAACTTTAAACTGCTCAGCCATAACAGTATACCAACTAACATTAAAAACATATAAAATTTTCACTTCTTACATATAAAACTTTTTTTTATTATGAAAATTAAAAAACCAGCTTTGAGGTATACATGAACCCCCTCCCATCTGGCTATATCCAAATTTTCAAGAATCTACATGCCTTGGACTTGGCTGGTCATTGTTGGACATTTTCCCTATCAGCTGCATAAGAAAAATGTTTTGGGTCAAAATCAGTTGAAAAGGGGAAATGTCAGCCATTTACAAGTTTGCAATGATCCTAAGATTGATTTTTATAATGATAACGATGATATCGGCCAAAAGACACTGGCTGATTCTTGGTGAAAACCCACAAATCGGAGTAACACCAATTTGAGTGCTACTCGGGTAATAAATACAAATTTGAGCAGTCAGACTACTCTGACCATGCAATGGGATCTGGGGCATCCATAGGATGGTACTCCCCCTGTCACAACCAGGTCCCTTCAAGCACTAACGTGGGGGCCACCCCCTTTTATAGGCGTGGTGGGGGTCCTTAAGGTGCAATATTTTTCCCAGATGAGGATTGGTTCAAATATTAAGTCATTACCCCATGGTTACATCTTGCCCCAAAAGTGATACCCCATCCATCGTTCAGCTAAATGAAGTGAGTTTTCTAAGATTCAATAGGCTGAATGCTCATATTTCCTTATTTAGACTGCAACAAGCCATTCTGAACTTATTCTTAAATCCCTTCAACCCTCAATACCGTTTAAATACTGAATGGTCAAATATTAAGAGAGATCGTTTTTTTTCTTTCCCCACGCTTGTAATAAAAATTATAAAAACCTAGTTTTTATTAGTGCGTCATATATTTTTCATTTATAAACTTTGCGGAATCCAGCAGCTTAAAGATTAGTAAGTGAAACTCAGCTGGTGTCCCACAAAATGGTGTCACTACAGGGGATACCTGTGCACCCAAAATAGTTGCTCTTGAAAAGCAACTAGAAAGTGCCTTATTCCGTCTTAAAGAGCTGGAGCAGCGCCCCTTAAAACTCCCTCTTAATGACAAGTACACCCTAGTGAAGGGAGTATTGCTCCCTTTTATATGTATACAAATCTGCTATACATAGCGCTACTGATAAGCAAAAAGTACGCCAAATCCTTCCATGATTAAGTCGCTTAGCACAAGAAATGATAGTTTCTTAAATGGACAATCCGCATAACTGGGAAGAGGTGAAAGAGGCTCTCTTAGCTGATTTTGTTCAAAGAAGAGTCTTAACAGAACAAACAGGCCTTTCTGCGCCTTAGCATGTATGAGGGCGAACTAACCATTGCCTTTGCTGAGCGATTTTACCTCACTGCGCAAAGGTTGTCAATGACTAACATGCTAAACCTAGATGATGCTATCGCTGCCATGTTAACTGGATTAGCTTCTTGGCCCTCTCCTGCCATGAATATCATTTCAGTAAAACTTTACTTCAAAAGTATCCGTGACCTAAAGGAGGCTCTGTTAGACTTTGCTGATTTTCATTCCTGTGCAACCATAAATGAAGATGAGGTGGAACCTTCAGTTCTACTCATTGAGGAGCTTCTGCCTGTAGAACAGTTGGGGGTGAGCACACCTGTACCTACCCCTGTGATACCAGCTTCATCAGAGTAACTCAAAAAAGATATCACTCCTTCCTATAATTCAGAGCCCTGTAAGGTAGCTAATAACATACTCTCGCACAAGCTCACCAAAGCTGCTGTCTTTCCCTCCAGCTAAGCTGGTAAATGCGCGCCTTAAGGCTATCCAATCTCCTGTGGTTATCTTCCCTACCTCCATCGCGGCATTGCCAGTTGTTGAGGCTTCCTTGGGGATGAATCTAAGGGGGGTTATGATGATGTAGGTTATTATATATTGGGAGCCCCCGCGGAAGTAGAAGTTCCTGATCATTTGAACACTGGAGGAGTAGACGAGACCACCATACCTGATGAAACGTACCTCAGCCAAATTCTAGGATGTCCTAATGTTATTGACACTGCCAGTGATGGCGATCAATTCTTAGCTGGCTTGATTTGACCTCTTCAGCAGGTCCATCCCATGAAATCCCTCTTGGATAAATACCCTGAGACTGCTAAAAAACTAACCTCCACCTTCTGACTTAAGGATGTCTTAGCTTTGTCGCCTAACTTTGGAAGAAACTCACTAAGGTTGAAGTGGTCATTCAAAAAGTCTGAATAATTGCTCTCCTGGACACTGGCTCCTAAGTTAACGTGATCTCTACTAAGCTTATCAAGAAGATAAAGCTAGCTCCTGACTTGGAGTACATGCAAGAATCTGGGACCGCAGGCCCCAACAATACCTGTGCTATTGGGGTATACTCTTCTCTTCCCATTCGAATTGGAAGCTTATCTTATCAGCCAATGTTTTGGCTTTAGACAACAACGCATATGATATGTTCATTGGCACCCAATTTATGATTGAGTATGAGGGAATAATAACATGAAGCAAGGTTTCCTCTCATTACTCAACTATTAAGTCCCTTTAGTCTTATCCAATAAAGAACCCAGCAAGCACGAATACTCTTGCCTGGTTGAATATCCCTTTTCAGCTATAACATTGCCTTATTCCACTTCTGGGTGCAACACAAAGAAATTTCCAAATTAAGTGGATGCTTTTGGGTGTTTATCCCTTTCTATACTGCAGAAGAGGTCTTGATTAAACCTGGTGAACAAAGAGTGGTTGGCACAAAAATCAAACTTCTAATACCACACCATTGCTTGTTGTACCTCATAAGTATTGAGGGTGTTAGCTCCTTGGAGCCTCGTGTATTGTCTGAGATACTAGACCCAGCCTACCAGAGGCCTATTACCATTCTGCTGGGAAACCTCAATGGCAAGGACATGATCATGCAAAAACACCGAGAGATTGGCAAAGGCTTCCTAATTCCAGTGGAGGACATTGCACGTATCCACTCCGTTGGCTCTATGGCGTATTTGGGCTTACACATGGACAATCTGGTGTGTACCTTTCCCAATGTTCATATTTCGGATAAGCTTATCTCAGATAAATTGGAAAAAGTCCATACCTTACTAGACGAATATAGTGGTATATTCTCCAAATTGGATACTGTCTATGGACACATGAAGGGCTAGAGCCACCACATCAATGTGGATGATGCCCACACTTTTTGGTCCAAACCTTACCGTAAGTCAAAGGAGGAAGAACAGCAGATGAGGACGGAGCTTCAGTAGTTACTAAACTCTGGATTACTAGTTCCTTCACAAAGCCATTAGTGTTCCACTATGTTGGTAATTAAAAAGAAAAATGGAGGTCATCGGATAGTCATGGACTACTGCAAGTTAAATAACCTCATGAAAAAGGATAACTATCCTATCCCCTGCATTGATGACGCCCTGGCCCAAATCTCTGGATCTAACTTCTTTTCCGCCATGGACTTGGCTAGCGGCTATTGGCAAATGGACCTTTCCCCTGAAGACCAGGAGAAATGTGCTCTCATTTGTAGTGAAGGTCTCTTCCAACCAACTCAATTACCTCAAGGGTTGTGTAAAGCACCTGCATCTTTTCAGCATGCGATGGATCACATATTGCAGGACCTAGATTTAACTTGTGTCATCGTTTATCTTGATGATATCATAGTGTTCTCAAGAACCTTTAATGAACATCTTGATCACCTGAAGGAGGTGTTTTAACGGCTACATAACTCAAATATTAAGTTGAAGCCCTCAAAGTGAACCTTCTTCCAACGAAATTTGGTTTTCTCTTGGACACTCCATTTCCTGAGAGGGAATTTAACCCATACAAGATAAGGTTGAAGCAATTTCAAAAATGCCTCCCCCTAAAAATCTACGGGATATTAAGTTGCTTCTAGGGATGATGGATATTACCATCAGTTTATCCCAAAGTTCGCCCAGCTCAGCAAACCCCTCATTTGCCTATTGACTAGAAACGCTCCTTTCTATTGGGGTGCCAAAAAAGGACGCTTTTGAGACGTTGAAACAGCTTTTACAACAATGTCCAATCCTGAGGCATCCTGATTATAATAATCCATTTATCTTGTTTATGGATGCCTCGGACTATGCCGTTGGGGCTATCTTAGCCCATTTGGATAAAAAATGGTGTTGATCATCTGGTAATCTATTTCAGTAAAATGCTTTCAAAAGTGGAAACAACTACAGCTTTACAGAGAAGGAGTGCCTTGCAGTTTAGTTAGCTGTAAAGCACTACCGCCCTTTCCTATATGGGACCACCTTCACTGTAGTTTCAGACTACGCTTCATTAAAGTGGTTACAGAATATGAAAGATCCTACTAGCTGGTTAGCTCGCTGGGCTCTAAAGCTCCAGTATTTTGACATGAAGATAGAGCACCATGATGGAACCCGTCACATGAATGCTGATGGGCTGACTCAGTTACCATTCCTTCACTTGATAATAGTGAGACGAAGAGGTTAAATGACCTCTTAATGACCCTAATGACTGGGAAGATTAAGATGAACCTGTAAAAAATGTTAACCTGGTTCTCCCATAACACAAGTGGAGAACGGGAAGTTGTATAAGCAGGTGGGAGCTAAATGGCTGCTTTACCTTCAGCCCTCAGAATGCATAACTGCTATCCTAGAAGCTTACTCCACCCTAGGTCATGGAGGGGCAAAGAAAACTTATGAGTGGATTAAGGATCGGTACTATTGGGATGCAATGTCGAAATCTATTGTTGACGTCTTGGAAGCTTGCCTTAAGTGTAAGAAGCAATCCAGTTTCAAGACTAAACACCAATATCAACCAACTACCCCTCAACAACCGTTCCACACCATTAGTTTGAATGTAGTAGGTCCCCTTCCTCAGACTGCTAGTGGAACCAGATTTATCCTATTAGCTATTGACCATTTCACTAATGATGAAAGCCGTGGCTCTCCCTGCCTAAACGTCCAAGGACACTTCCACGTTTTTACATCATAACTTTTTCACTCATCATGGCTTTCTCCAAGTACTACTCTGCAATAATTGTAAGAACTTCACCTCCAGAGTAGTAAAAATCCTGGCCACATCCATGGGAGCTCAAAAACTTTTCTCAGCTTCATAAAATCGATCTGACAACGGGACTGTGGAAAGAGCAAATGGAACCTTAGTATCCATCCTGTGCAAAATGGCCTCTTCTGATCCACTTCACTGGGATCAATCCTTACCGAGTGCCATTATGGCCTACTGGATTAGTTATCACCAGATCTTGAAAATGTCCCCATTCCATGTCTTATATGGGCGGGAACCAGGAATACCTGCCCTCTTAGTTAAAGATGTATTCTTCTCTAAAGTTGAAGAACCTGAGAAAGTCATGAGAAGATTGGATCAGCACATCATTCAACTACAATCTGAGGCTATGACTAATTTAGCAAAAACGGTGAGTAAAGATGCGCAGCTGCCAATGAGCTCCAAACCCCCTTCCCACATTACAAGTCTCTGATATGGTATTATACAACTATAGCTGCATCACTCCAAGAAGCGGTAAGCTTGGTCATTTTTGGGAGGGTCCTTTCACCATCACCCATAAGATAATCAATGAGTACTCCATAAAATCCTTGGCTACAGGGATCACCATCCATCAGGTAGATGGCTGCTTAATACTGCCTTATTCTCCACCCAACACTCTTGAGGGGGTGATGTCATACATTTGCCCTCTCAGCTGCATAAGAAGATTGTTTTGGGTCAAAATCAGCTGAAAAGAGGAAATGTCAGCCAATTACGAGTTTGCAATGATCCTAAGAGTGATTTTTATAATGATAACAATATATATTGGCCAAAAAACCCTGGCTGATTCTTGGTGGAACCCCACAAATTGAGGTAACACCATTTTGAATGCTACTCAGGCAATAATTACAAATTCAAGTAGTCAGATTACTCAACCACGTGGCAGACCCTGGGGCGTCCATAGGATGGTACTCCCCTGTCACAACCAGGTCCCTTCAAGCACTAACGTGGGGGCCACCCCCTTTTATAGGCGTGGCGGGGGTCCCTTAAGGTGCAATATTTTTCTCAGATGGGGATTTGTGCAAAGATATTAAGTCATCACCCCATGGTTACGTCTTGCCCCAAAAATGATACCCCATTCATCGTTCAGCTAAGTGAAGTGAGTTTTCTGAGATTCAGTAGGCTGAATGCTCATATTTCCTTATTTAGACTGCAACAAGCCATTCTGAACTTATTCTTAAATCCCTTCAACCCTCAATATAGTTTAAATACTTATTTGTCAAATATTAATAGAGGTCGTTTCTTTTATTTCCCCACGCTTGTATTAAAAAAATTATAAAAACCTAGTTTTTATTAGTGCGTCATATATTTTTCATTTATAAACTTTGCGGAATCCAGCAGTGTAAAGCACCAGTGAGCAAGACACAGCTGGTTTCCCACAGGCATTGTGCACGTTCACACACTTGCCTTTATTATTATAGATATAACAATTAATAATTTAATCATATTGTATGAATCAATTTAGGTTTGTCACTGATCATTTAAGGGTTTATTGGTAGTTGCTAGTGTTGACAACACTTTAGTTTGCAGCAACTTGTGGGTTAACCCTATAGGCAACTCAACCTGTTGTTAATGGGGAAAAGGTCCCATTACCTAAGCAGATTGCTAACTTATTAAGTATATCACTTGGGTTGAGTGAAGGTGTTAAGACTCATTCTTCAGCTTAAAACCCAGGAAGGGTCATGTTCTAGTTGGTGGTGGAATCAGACTAGATGGATGTATTATACTATTTGAGGTAAGGCAACAAGGGGATGGACATTACCAAAACTAAAACTAAAACTAAAACTAAAAACTAACATAACTAATTGGTTCAAACAAAATGCCCAAATGAGCGGATTGAGTGAAACACTTTGAACAAAACAACCAAACAGGTGGGCAGCAGAAGCCGCTTATCCCTCCATGGTGGAAGATGAGGGGGGATCAAGGGGCTCATCTTCAGCAGCAGCTTCTTACTCCCATAGTATAGTGCATGTCAAGGCAGACAGTAAGGGCGTTGGGGCATCTGCATCGTGTGGTTTGATATTGCTAATAATTGGTATTTCATGGAAATTGCCAGCTAGGAAAATGGTACTGATATATTCAGTTAAAGCTTTTCAGCTTTAATGAGGGCATCTGGGAGTTTAACGAATGTGGCGATGTTGGTTTGGGTAATTTTAGCTTTTTGGGTTCTGTGCTACAGTTGCCACATTCTGGATAGCATTGTTAATATTTTTGTATAACTGTTTTACTGTGATTTTACTCTTTTGAGTAAGACTTTCAGGGATAACAGTGTAAGTCCAAGGGAACTTCCCCTGTGTGTCAACCAGGCCCTCTTCCCATTTCCAAATAAAAAGGCTCCAAAGAGTGTGGCGGTCCCTCTTGTCACCCAGGGTGATCTTGCTCATATGATAAATGAGCGCTGGGTAACAGCCCTCCCTCTTCAGGTCCCTCCCCCAGTGCCCAAATTTTCCTCTCTGTAACTGGTATGCCTGATTGGGGAAATTTGCACCGAAATTGCCAAATTTGAGTCAATCAGTTTGAAAACGAGTGGAAATGAGCCCGACAATCAGGATCCACATATAAAAAAGGAATGAAGTTTTACTCATCAGCCAGAATCGCCAATGGTTTTGACTCAGCCAACACCTCAATCATCAAAAAAAAACCCCCTACCAAAATTGTTGGGTATGAACCCTGACATGCAGGTAGCAGCATCAAACACCATCAGCAATAGTTCAAAGCTCCCTTCCAATCAATCGGGCATTGCAGCCAATACAACACTTTTAACCAAATGAACAGCCCAGCGACCAGGCACAGGCGGGTTGGGCATCCCAAATCCGTTCCCAACCAAATGGGACCTCCCCTACGTGGGGTGGCCTAAGGGGATTCCCATTACTCATCAGGCTAGATGCTGTCACACTAACTGCTGGAAACGCAGTTGAGTCTCAGTTTGAGCATTTGAGGTTGAACTGATAGTGACTCAGCCTGCCGCCAAATTCTTTGATATTGGTTCCCAGTGAACTTATCTGCCCCCATTCCCAAATATTTCGCTGGTTAGGTCAAACTTGGAGGACCCAATCCCGGCTTGTTTCCTCTAATCAACAACTATTTAATCAGTCGCATCACAATGAGAAAATTGTTGGTTGATTTTTCTTCCTTAAATTTCTCCATTAAAAAACCCTCCCCAAAATTTAGTCTATATACGTTGAGAATTAAACCGACTTTTCCTCTGACACTCTCATACCCCTTGGGGTTAACGGCCATGTTTGTCTGGTATACTATTTTGTGCCTGTATGAGATTCTGACTCACTGGCAGTTATTGGTGAAACTCCTTTCCAGTTTTATATCCGTTGTACCAGCAGCAGTGCCTTAAAAATTCTGGTTTGCCGTTTGGGTGCTCTGGAACCTAGGCTGGCAGGTCAGTCTATTCTTACATGCTGTTTGCCTGACAAACAGGAGGTGGAATTCCTCCTGTGAGCATCATCACTGATTTGGCGACAGCTTTAGGAAGGGGGTGACAATCTGGTGCTACAGCTGCTTTGACTGCAAGCTGGTGATCATTGCAAAATGATTTGGCACTTGGCTGTGGGGTATATAGTTGAGGGGGTATTTGGCATCCCATTCTGCATTAACAAACCGCTCAATTTGCAGAGGTAGTTCTTCAATGAGCTTACCTGATTCATTATTTCAGCCAATAACTCCCATGGGCTTTGGCTGAATTGAATTGGGGAATTGGCATACGGTTGAGGTTTGGTTGATTCATTTGAGGAAGCATGGGATCAGACTGGGATCCAATCTGATGATTGATTGGAGGAATCATTTGTGTCATTGGGGCGAGGAGGAGGCTGATTAGTGGCTGCGGGTGCAGCTGCAGCTTCTGGTTTTGGAGGAGGGGGAGGTAGGATTGTGTCACATACTGGAACTTGTACAGGGTGGGCGGCAGATTGGAGGTCAGTAGATGAGTCGTCCAATCCATCAGAAGTGGCTAAGGAGGGGCACTTGCATTTCGAGTGGTCCAACTCAAAACATGATGGATAGATCATCCGCCTGCCCTCGATGCAGGCCCAAAATAGATGGTTGGGCGCTGAAGAAATAATTGTATGAGGGGGAATCAACATGGCAATCTTACAAAATTCGGGCTTGATTGTGGCATATGCCCAAGGCCCAGAAAGTCATGTGGCCCCATTTGGGACCACAAATTGTAAGATGGGGTTGGAGCCATAAGCTGCCAAACCATCCATCAGCTCCTGGTAGAGCAATTCAGGGGGAGGTGGGTGGGCAAATCAGAAAACTGGACCACCAAAGTGGTGTCCGCTGGGAGCCAGGTACAAGTTGTGGGGAGAGGGGTGCACTGGAATATCAGGGGCAAAGTTGCTGCAGTGGCAGCGTCAGCTTCACAGGTGAAGCCAAGGTTGAAATACTCCTTATAGGGGCGGAAATCTATGAATCTGGCGAGTGTCATCACCGCCTGTGCTATTTCAATAATGGCTTGGTCATGGTATGGGAATAGTTTCCCATATTCAACCCTTAGGCCATAGCGCATGTTGCTCTGGGGGAGCACCAGCGGGCAGCAAGGTACCGCTTGGGTCCAAGCAAGGTGGGCGTCGTGATCCTTGGGAGGAACGAATAATCCTGAGGGTTTGTTATGACTTGGTGAAACAGTTTGAGCGCGTTTTCCTTCTGGACAGAAAACGGCAGGGGCAGTTTCGCTGCTGCACCACACTGGAGCAGCTGGCAAAGAATCCAAGGACATTAGAGAAAAACTACAACAGGCGATTAGGATTTGCTTTTATCAATATGTGTAATTTTGCTCAGAAAGTTATGCCAAGCGAAAAGAGAAAATTTTTCTCAACGATTAGTAATTACAATTATCAGACTAGATGGATGAAGTAATTATTGTTTTTGGATGACTCCTGAGTACTAATTCATTGGTGATGGCGCCATTCCTATTTGGGCGCCAACAGAGGAGTTGGCGTCAGATTTCCCTATATAAATTTCTATTTAAAATAAAGAGCATATTTGACAAGAGTTATAGAATTTAGACTGTTATACATTTTTGTGTTGTACTCTTGGGATTAGAGTTGAAAGACATTTTTTCCTTTCCCTATATATTGATGTTAAGTTTTTAAAATCTCTTGTGTCAAGAGAGGAGGGTAGAAGTTCCCTTGCTCCTGAAGTTTCCAAAATTAGTGGAAGACTTGAAGAGATAAGATTTCCCTTGTTGTCTGGAAAATTTTAAGTACCTTCACGTATTAAGAGGAAGAGTGTTACACCTGTCTAGCATTGAAGACAAACTTAATTTGGTTGTATAGAGCTCAACTAGGACAACAGTCAACATATTGTTGTCAAAACTTTCATATATTATATCAACAATCTATTCAATGCACACATTGAACCTGTGCAGTAAAACCAAAAAAGCTTACAGCACGTTTCGGCATATGAAAATGATGTTCTTGATGACCTACAGTTCACCTTTGTGACGGTATATATTAATAATATTCTCATGCATTCTCTACTCCTGAGAAGCATGAGAAGGACCTGGAGGTGATTCATGATGCAATGAACAAAGTGGATCTTTACATAAAATCCTTCAAGTGCGAGTCTTTAGGGAGGAGGTTAACTTCCTGAGGAGCGTGGTTTTGAGGATGGGTACACCATTTCACCCAGCAGGCTTGAGGCTATCTTATCATGGCCCACTCCACCACCCAGAATCAGTCACAGAGCTTCTTAATCAAAATTTTACTTTTTATAAAGTTTACTCCACACTTTTGCAGTTGGCGATGCTGCTTCACCCCTTGATGGGGAAGAACGATCTGTTCATATAGGAGGAAAGCAACACGTATTTGATACCATCAAGGAGGCATCATTGGAGCCTCTGCACTCGGGCATTCCAACCCAATTAAGTCTTTTATTGTGGCATGCAAGCCTCTTCAGCCACTGTGGGTGCAGTGCTGCTTCAACTAGCCTAATGGGTTAAAATTCGTTTACTTTAATTCAATGCAAGTTTTCTTCATCTGAACAATCCTAGGACATTTATGATAAGGAGTTGATCAACATAATGTGGTCGCTCACCCACTGACAGTACCTTCTTCAGGGTGCACAGCATGAGTTGATTGAGTGGATGGATCATCAGGCCATATGTATTTCCAGAAACTGCAGAAGCTGATGTATTGCCAGGCCTAGACGTATTAAGGTCTCTGTAGCTTTAACTTCAAATACAAGTTCATAAAGCGTTTCATGAATGTTCTCCCTGAACTATTGAGCCATAACCCATCCCTGAGTACAACAGAGTAGGATGAACAGGAACTAACTAGAGTAAATTTTCTGGCCCATAAATTAGATGTTTCACATACAGTTTTGGTGGCAGACTGAGCCACATATGTGCCTTCATTCTCTCAGGTATCAGTGAACTAAATGTCTTGCTCGGAGGGATTGGAGCTTTTTGATCAGCTGGTACTTCCAGTACACATATGGACCCATTATTCATTAGAGGAGGAAACAATTCTGTTTAGATCAAGAATTTGGGTTCTTCACCAAATCTGTGACAAAGTTATCTAAGCCCATCATGACCCCCAGAGGCAAGCCACTCAGCAAATATATATTGCCTCCATTTGGTGAATTGGAATTTTAACTGGATAGGCATCTGTAAGGATAGCCTGGTTTGGATCACTAATTGCGTGACATGCGTTGGGCAAAATCAGTTAGATCAGGTAATATTGGTTTCTCCACCTCCTGAAGCAGGCATAGGCCCGTGTAATCATTATCAATTGATTTCATTGTTGAGCTTCCATATTTTAAAGAATAAGCTACTTCAAATATCTGGTATATCATGCTAGAATGTGGATGAAGTTACAAACGTCTCTTGTATGAGGACAATAGACTAGCAGATGGTATTTATTATAATAAAATCCTTAGATAAAAAAAGTGAAGCGGTATTCTCATGTTATTTTACTTAAACAGTGGCTTCCTGCTCTATGATCTTCCTAATAAAGCAAGAAAAAATTTGATGTAATACAACAAAAAGTATTAGATGTATTTCGTTTTTATTATTGAAAATCAAAAAGTTTTTTTATCAACTAAAATACTTGGGCTTAAATAGGTTTACATCTGATGCTAACTGCATCTTCGTCCATGACTCTGTAAGTCTGGGGTGAAACCTCTCCATATGGATTGGGACAAATTCCAGTTCTAATCAAACAGGGGAGGAAGCTGGCACCCAAACCTCTTATCTCCTAGGGCGATTTAGCCCATGTGATGGATGAGAGGTGGGTCATGACATACCCCCTGAGAGTTTCAGTGCCCCTACCAGAGTTATCCTCCGCTGAGCTGGTGGAAAATATTTGGAAGGTTTGCTGAGGGTGGTAAAATTGCATGAACACCCCAAACCCGCTGAGATCCCACCATTGTGTCTATGCCACACCTGTCAATAGAGTGTCTGTAACTCTCTCGTTCCCAGCAAGGTGATGTGGGATACAAACCCATATTGCTAGGGAACTAGCTGTTAAAAGAATGGGTAGGAAGGCACCTCAAGTGGTGCCTGTGCAAAGGGTACCCCAGGCAAGTGTGTAAAGAGCAACATAAAATACCAGGTAAGTAAGGAACATCACCGCTTGAGTGGACCCCAGAGGGGCGTCCATAATCAAGTGTGGCTTAACGTCAGGGGCTTTGGGTGCCTCGATCTGGAGGGGACCTGGGCGGCCCACAGGTCCCCCTGGGATTCTGGTAAATTGCAAAATAAAGGTAGTGGCTCACCTGGTTGGAGACCTCCCCAAAGAGGTCCACCACCAAGTTTTCCCAAGGAACCATTGAAAAAACGAAAAATAACGGGTGTTTTTATTAGGAAAGTCGATCAACAAGGAGTGTTGATTGCAAAAGCATATTTAAAATGGACTGGGGAAATTTGGGTTCTGCGAAAATTCGCCCAAGCCTTGACACTCCAATAAACAGATGCTTCCATCCATTTTGGTAAAATACACCGAAAGTGCCTTCACTTGGGTAATTGATTAAAGCCTTATTTTACCTGAAGTCAAAATTTCATAGCTGGAGTGGGACTTAAACCCTTGCTCTCCAACCAGGCGAATTGGACCTTTATCATTTGAATGTAAATCGTCCGTTTTAGGGCCTGAGCCGAGATAAGAGGCTGGGCGTTTTGCACCCCATTAATATCAACCTGGGCATGCTTGGCTTGCACCCAGCGTTGATTTAAGGTCTGCTTTAGGTCAGGAAGAGCCTGAAGATTCATCTTCTGGGCCTCCTGTCACCCAGCCTTATCCCTAGCATCAGTGCCTACTATTATATCATCCAACCATGACAACACCCATCTCCAACAGGTACAGGAGTGGTCAACCCCTTTTCCATCAACTGGGCCCAGCCTTATGTGGCCTGGCCCTGGGCGCTACCTGCCATATGCCCAAAAAGTTTCCACCATCACAAAATGGATGCACACAAAAAAATAAACTTGAGTAATGAGCCCAAAAAAATATGACTAAGCAGTCCAGACCCAAGCTGGTTCCAAAATAGGTATGTCAGCCCAATTTTCTGGATTATTGCGAGTTTATTCCCTATGGCAGTTAGCATGCAACAAATTTTTTTCCAGAGAACTTATAAGCAGTGGTCCCCAGCAGGTACCGCTATTGCTCCATTTTCTCAATTTTCCCCACCATATATTCAAATAATCTTCAAAAAACCAAAAAACCAGAGATTTTGGTCTTTAGGGATTATTTTTAATAAAAATGATAATATCCTGGATTTAAGTAACCCCTGGATGGTCTTCATAGCCAGTATTCAGATTTGAACATGTCATTTTGGATGGCTGTGCCTACGGCATTCTGGCTTGGGTTTTGGGTGGTAACTCACCCAGAGTTCCAGGCCAGTCTAAACATTATTATCAACACGCTCCATGACATGATGGAGAGACCCATAACTCTGACTCACTCCATCTTTCTCTTTAGTGAGGTGTCATGTAGGTTTTCCTAAAACAACATTAAGCCTCTTCCCAGTTGGTGGAGTCCAGCTCAATCCTGGCCCCATAGGTCAGGATATTCAGGATCCGCACTTGTGCTTGATGTTGTCCGCTACAAACACCAGAACAAGCCACAACAATTTCATATTGGATTTCCACTCTTTCTGTTGGTTACCGCCATTATCTTGGCTAAAGCAAAAATCTCACCTAAAGCAGGACTATGCCTAATTCATGTTACTAGTTACAATTCATCCGGGCGCAAAATGAGTGTCATTTAAGGCCTTGATAGACACAGGAGCGGCAGGAAAATTTTATGTGTTTGAAGTTGGTGCATCAGTTAAAATTGGACTTGAGGTAGGCCCAGAGGTGCTGGTTGCATCTTCCTCCATACAATCATCATACAAGGTGTGTCACCCAGTCCCATTCTGAGTGAGCAATTTTAAATTCTGTATTATTTCTTGGCCATGTATAACCTGGTATTCCCATTTATTATTGGTGTGAGTTGGTGGAGACGACAACAAGTGAGTGGTAGCCTGGCTTCAAACATGTTATTCTTTGGAGTTGCACATGGTGGCAGTGAGCTCATTTCACTCAACGCCTTAGGTAAAACGCGAATCTGGGGTAACCTTTCCACACTTGATACACCTGCGGGTTTGCCTCCTGATTTTCCCATCCCTGTTAGCGTATAAGGGGTTTTCAATATGGAAAAAAATACAAAACTTCTGCCACACTAAAAGTATGACCTTAAATTTGCACGATGATAGAAGTGGTTAACACCAATTGTCCACTATATCCCCATACAGCAGAAGAAACTGCGGTCTTAGATGTGTGGATTAATGACATCTCTGTTAAGGGGTGGCTCTTCAAGGAGACATCCCCGGCTGTCTCCCCCATTGTGTTTGCAAAAAAGACTGAAGGCACACCGCGTCCTTGTATGTATTACGGTCACCTCAACAATATCACAGTCAATGACTCCTACCCACTTCCGCTGGACAAACAATTGCCCAAGCAATTGCAAAGCTGAGAGTATTTTTAAAACTCAATCGGGTGAATGCCCTCAACCAAATATGGGAAGCTAAAGATCAGGAATGAGCTACTAATATTCAGATGAGGTGGGGTATATTCTAGTTCAAATAATGCCTTTTGGGGATGAAGAATGCTCTCGTCATGTTCCAGTGGATGATTGATAACATACTGGGCAATCTTCATAATACATGTGCCATTGCTTACATCGATGACATCCTCATCCACTCCTAACCCTCAAACAAAATGCTATAGATCTGGGGGCTGTGCTGGCCGCTCTTCACAAGGCAGGTCTATTTGTGAAGCCATCAAAGTGCGAGTTCTTCTGCAATGAGGTTACTTTCTTGGGTAACCTGTTATTAAAAGATGATTATGTTATTCCGCCCTATAAACTTGAGGCATTCTTGAGTGGCCTACTCTGATGACCCAGAAGCAATTGCGGAGTTTCTTGGACAATATCATCTTCTTGAAAATTCTCTCCCGCTCTCTCAAAGCTGGCCACACCACTGCACCCCCTCACCAGCAAGAACATCCCAATCCGTTGAACCCTAGAATGCCAGCAAGCATTTGACAATATCAAACAGGTATTTGTGTCGCCATCTGTGCTCAAGCATGCTGACGCCAACAAACCCTCCATTGTCACATGTGATGCCTCTTCCACCGCAGTGGGAGCAGTCATGTTGCAAGAACATGATGGCATGGAGCACCCTGTAGAATATTTTCCCGCATATTTACATCCACAGAGAAGTATTGGGCTATTTATGATAAGGAGCTGGCAGCTGTATCGTGGGCGCTAGCCCATTGGCAATACCTCCTGCAGGGAGCTTTGCATAATGTAACAGTGCGGACGGACCATCAAGCCCTCAAGTACTTTCAAAAGCTGCAGAAGTTGGCACACAGTCAAGACTGGACATACCATGATCTATGCAGTTTTATTTTTAAGTATGAAAATTTTAAAAGGGTCGCTGAACGTTCTCCCAGATTTTCTTAGTCACAACCCTGCCTTATATCCCACTGAGGTGGAGGATCAAGAGCTCACCATAGTGATCCCGCAAACACAAATTTTATTCATCGTCCCACCTAAAATTTTGTCAAAAATCTGAACCCACCCGCCCCCCTGTCTGCTCAAGTTTTGGCCCACCAGATGACTTGCCCTGAAGGCTTGGAGTTGGTGCAGCTCACAAACCCAGGGTACAAGCGTTCCCATTATTTTGTGGGCGTGGATTAATCTGTTTTGATCTATGCTTTGGGTTCCTCCTCAGATTTGCACTGAAGTAATTCAAGCCCATCACAATCCTCTGGCGGTTGGCCACCCTGGAGTGAAAAAGTGTATTGACTTGGCAAAGCATACATACAATTGACCTGGGATCATGAAAGACATCCCCACGTGGATAGCAAGTTGCATTACCTGCACATGTGCAAAATTTGACCACTCTGGAAGTAGCAATCTTATCCACCCACTGCAACTGGATGAGGGGCCATGGACGTTGGTGTCCGTCAACTTTATAGTTGAGCTACCTACCTCAAATAGCCACAATGCGATAATGGCCATTGTAGATTAGTTCACCAGATTCGCTCTCTATATCCCCTGCTCAACCTCCATCACCTCTGAGGAGACTTCTCATCTTTTCGTCAACTATGCATTCTCTACGTTTGGCTTACCCAGGAAAATGAGTGATAGGGGTCCCCAATTCATGGCTCACTTTTGGACAGCCCTTCTGGCCATCCTGAAGATTTAACACTGTGATCCACAGAATACCATCCCCAATTGGACGGCCAGATGGAGCGAGTTAATCAAATCCTGGAGCAGTACCTCAAGTGTTACGCCATTGCTTCGCAGGACACCTGGGCGGACGATCTTCCATTGACTCAATTTGCTTACAACATTTCCTAACATGCCTCTATGGGGTTTTCACCACATGAAGCGACGTTGGGGTACAACTCTTCAATTTCCTAACCCTGCCTTCGTCCTGAGGTTCCCATGGTGGCAGAACATGCTCAAAAATCTGGGACACTCAATCCCTGGTCCACAAACACTTACCAAAGCTTTTGATGACTATAAGTGATTCATTGTCTGAAAGCACCTGCCCGCCCCCAATTTCAAGGTAGGTTTACAGGTAATGATTAACACGCTACATGCACTTCAAGGATCCTCGCAGAAGTTTGCAAGTAAACGTTCAGGTCCCCATGATGTTTTTGAAGATCTGGGAAATGGCTTATTCCGTTCTCGCTCCCTCCCCACTGGAAACAGCATCCAGTTTTCCACAACACCCAGCTATCTCCCTTTTCTGGTACACCACCCACTGACCCCGCACCAGTCATTTTGAAGGTATCAGTCAAATCTGAGGTGGAAGAGATTTTGGCGCTTCACTGGCCCCACTGCTTGGTTCAGTACATTGTGGCTTGTTAGAGCTTCCATTATTCTGAAAATAGCTGGGTCAGCGCTTGCAATTGCACCAACTGTCACTAGTTAGTGGAAGCATTTCATGTGGTGCACCCCAAAGCCCCTCCTCCTCCCCCCAATATTGCTGTTATAATGGCCATCAAACTCCCCAAGGCCTACAAGAATATCGCATTGGCCCAGTTCCCAGCGGCGGTGCTCCACCTCTCCCTAAAGGGAAGGGTAATTTAAGTCTGGAGTAAGAGCTCTACATTTTAATTTGGACCAAGTCCCGTTCCACTCAAACAAGGGGTGGAAGCTGGCACCCAAACCTCTCATCTCACAGGGTGATTTGGTCCATGTAGTGGATGAGAGGTGGGTCATGGCATACCCCCAAAAGTTTCAGTGCCCCTCCAAGCGTTATCCTCCACTAAGCTGGTGGAAAATATTTGGTTGGTTTGCTGGGTGGTAATTAAATTGCATGAAACACCTCAAACCCGCTGAGATTCCACCATTGTGTCTATGCCACAGCCATCCCCAACAGGTATGGGGGTTGTCACCCCTTTTCCACTAACTGGGTCCAGCCTTATGTGGCCTAGCCCTGGGCGCTACCTGCCAGCTGCCCAAAACATTGCCACCATTACAATATTCATGCGCATGACAAAAAATTAAATTCAAGTAACAAGCCTGAAATGAATTCAGCTAAGCAGTCCAGACCCAAATCAATTTAAAAATAGGTCTGTCAGTAAAATTTGCCAGATCATTGCAAATTTATTTTGATGGCAGTTGTGCATGTGACACAATTTTCCCCAGTGATCTTATGTAAAAATTTACTAGTTCAGGTTACTATCAGCAAACAACCTTAGTAATCTTTTTACTGCACAGGTTCAGTTTCCTTGTGCACTTTGGCACATTGTATAGTATAATAGATTATCATTGATAATAGTATGACAACTATTATCCGTAGTTGAGTATGAATTCTTATATTTTGGCCCAACGCTCATCCAGTATTCCCAATTAAATACTTGTGATGTCATAATTGTAGGGATTCATTCGCTTGTTCTGACCAACTTAATCTTTGCTGAGATTTCATGGTGATAGTCTCTTTGATTCATCACACAGTCAGCAGCAATCCCCAATTGTGTCTCCTTCTTCTCTAGATCCTCGCTCAGATCTTTACTCTTTTCTCTGAGAGTCTTCCAATTATTGCACACAGCAATAATATCCTTGATAAGAATAGCACAATGGAAGCTGATGATAGTTTACTCTTTAAACTATATAACAGATGAATAACTTAGAATTATATAGCTCTGTTCTCCCAATTACTCCTCTTTTATTATAGTGAATCCTATTAAACTTATAAATTGGGGCTTTAGTTGTCTAACCCTTGGTTGACACCTCTTTGATAAAACGGCAGCCATTGATGGTGAAACACCCTTCCTCGTCTTGGAAGCGATGGTCTTCCCCATCCTGGATAGGATTACATCATTGGAAATCCTTGATACCTCAAATGGAAAGAGTCAAAACGTGTCCCTAATGTTTTCCTCTCGATCCAAGTGAACCAACCATAATTTGGTTAGCAACCTGCTTAGGTAATGGGACTTTTTACCCATTATGGCAGGTCACTTCACCAACTGATCGATTTGCTAGTTGCAGGTGGCATCACTTGCCTTGCAACTCACTACTCATTCACAATTAGTCAGTGATGAAATCTGACCAATCCCAATTGGTACACCTGATAGTTAATCACTATCAGATGCCCCTATTTTGTCAGCAACTCCACCTGATAAGATCTTAAGTATTCGTCCATATTAACCCCAATGGATATGACCAGGCGAATATCCCAAAATCCCTTGAATGTAGTTACTCCAAAACTTGGGCCAACCAATTCCCAATTCACTTTGCCTTAGGGAATTTTCCCCTAGCGATTCCTGGTAATCTAGCAAGCTTGAGATATGGGCAAAAATCCCAACAGCTTATAAGCAGCGGTCCCCAACTGGTACCACAATCGCTCCATTTTCTCAATTTTCTCTATTATATATTCTAATAAAAATGTTCCAAAAACTAAAAACCTCAGATTTTGTTCTTTAGCGATATTAATGATAAAAAAGAGATGATTTCAGTTTTAAGTACCTCCTGGATAGTGTTCATAGCCAATATTCTAATTTTAACATGAAATTTTTGATGGCTGCACCTGCGGCATTCTGGCTTGGGGTTTGGGTGGTATATCATTTGGAGTTCCATGTTGGAATAAATCTTTTTATCAGCACTCTCCATTATAGACTTCTCTCCTTGTTCCACCACTTAGCCAGTGGCTTATAATTAAGGTTTCTGAGGCTCTTCTCTGTCACAGCTTTTGGCATATTTCCTGATATTAAACGCCCCTCCAAAGCAAAGTCAAACAAGCTCTTGGAGTCAAGGCCAGAACCCTTCAAAGTCTTAATGACCCATATAAGGTTATTGACAGAGAATTTATTTTGGCTTTACCTGCCAGGGCTGGGAAAATAGCTCGTCTGAGGCGGAAAATCAGGCAGAAATCTACCCAAAAATTCAGAAAATCACTTGACGTGAGATTATGGAATTCAGCCAAATTTGTAAAAGTTCGAATTTATTTGTGGTACCCTGACCATGGGACGGACATTAAAAATACTCAATGAGCATAAGAACCAAATGAATGAACAAACGGAACAAAAAAACCAAAACCGAAACAAAAACCTCCAACCAGGAAAGGAGCAGAACGCTTCTAACCCACCATAGCAGAGGGTGAGGGGGGGGTCAGGCAGCTTTTCTATAGGCATATTTTTCAAGACAGTAGAAATTATAGTTGAAGAAACGGACAAAGGCGGAGAGCCAGGGCGTTGGGGCATAGCGTGTTGGGGTGGGTGGGTGTAAAAAATGGGTTTTCTTCTTCAAGATTAGCTTGGAAGACAGCCTCAACTAATTCCGTGAGGTAATGTTCAGCTTGATTGCAGGCATCAGGGAGTTGGGCAAATTTAGTAATATTGTAGTAGGTAATTTTTGCAGATGGGTCAAGACCTGCTAGTTTTGAAACATTCAAGACAGCGTCAAGGGCATCATCTTACAATTTGTTGATTTCGTCCTGTACTGCTTCAGGGAAATCAGGGGGAAGATAGTTGTGGTCAGCCCTTTGTGGAATTGAGCCACTGTTTGGGCCACTGTTTTGCGGAGGTCAGGGCAAGGGGGTGAGGCCACCGCTGCTAAGGTGAGCTGATGGTCACTTTGGTAGGGTATGGTATTGGGTTTAGGAGTGAAATATTTGGAGGTTAAGGTTTTGTCAAAATCAGAATTGAAAATTAAGCCCAACAAAATCAAGCTGGCCAAGAGGTTCACTGAATTCCTCATTCATGAAACTGTTATCTGATTTGTCAATTTCGGCCAATAGGTCCCAAGGATTTGGTTCACAAGAATAGTGGATAAAGAATTTGGGTTGGTATTAGTCGTTTGGGCTGCTTGGGTGCAAATGGTGGTCCAGGCCTGACTCTGATTGGCTTGGGTGAAAATGGGTGGGTTAATGTGGGCGGGTGATTTGGTGGGGACTGATTTCCCATTATGGCCCATTGAATGAGAATGTTGAGTGGGAGGTGGCAATAAAACGCCCCATTTGGAATCTGCTGAATGTGGCTCAGAAGCCACACCCTAAGAAGTGGATCAGGGACAGTTTTTTTGAATAGTTGAATTTAAAACAGAGGGGACAAATTTGGCAACCATTATCCACCTGAGCCCAAAAGTAATGCTCAGGTGCCACTGCAATATGATAATGGGGGGATTTGTTGGGCTATGGCAAGGTAGTGTGGGATCATGGTGGCAGTGGCGCAAGGTGCAGCAAGGTGCTCTGCACTAGAAGACATGGTTAGGACAAAGTTGGGTTGTGTCCCATAAGCCAGAAGCCCCGCCATCAATTGATCATATAAAATCTGGGGTGGGAGGTGAGATGGGAGGGATGAAAAGGACACAACCAATGTGGTGCCTAAAGGAAGGCAGTATTGGTATTAGTAATGGGAATGTGTTTTTATATAAGGGGTGTTAAAGCCACTGCTGCGGCATCCTCCTCCATCTGGAAGCCTATGTCAAAATAGCACTTAATTGGGTAGAAATTAATAAAACCTGCAAGTGCAAATGAAGCGGTGGCCAATTCAATAATTGCTTTGTCAGCATACAGGAATAAATGCCCGTAGTTGACTTGTAGGCAATATCAGATAGTGAAGCGAGGGAGAGTGAGAGGATGGGGGCAAGAAGGGTGGATGCATGCCATTTGGAGCACTAAGTCCCATGGGGAGACAAAACGGCTGGAAGAAGTTGGCAGGCTATATGACCCCATGCAAATACATTTTCCCTCAGGATGGAAGACTCTAGGTGGTGGAGCACCTCTACCCCACATTGGTGTAGCAGGCAGCAGATCCATGTAAATTAATAGGAAAATTGGTGTGGCCTGACGGCAATAGTAAAATAAATTTTTCTTATAAAAAAGATTAAAAGTGAGATTGAGTGGAATGAAGCCTATAACCAAATTTGTAAAAATTTCTTTCATTGAAAAGTAAAAAAAGGCTCAGATTGGAATTTAATAATTGCTCAGTAATTTGTAATTTCTGGGTAATAATTACAAACCTTCCCTTTAAAATTTAGACCACATCTGAGGAAGGCTTTGCTTTAATCAGATACTCAGGTAAATTTAATAAAGTCTAGGGGTTTTTGTGAAAGTTCTACCATTCTTTTCTGATCATTTTCCATAAAATACCACTGTTATAAGTCCAGAGATGGTAGGAGTCCTTTTCTGTTCTTAGTTTGGCTCCCAGTGGGGCGAGAACCCTCTGCCCACTCTGCGGCCTAATCTGGCAACTCCTTGGCCTATCCCGCCAACTCTGAAAAGTCTTATTTCGCCGCTTTTTATCCAAATTCTTATGCCACCTTTCCCAGCTCTCAAGGACTCTTATCCCTAATAAAATTTGTTTAGTTTGGTGGTCGCTTTGCTTACCAAATTCATATGGAAATATAACCCAGAGCGCCTGGGACGTTGCCTCATTTTGGTGGGTCACTTGGTCTTGTTGTTACACCTTTGGGCTGGTGCTTCCCCTTCTTAAGCCTCCTGCGCTCCAGTTTCCCCTGACATTCTCCACATGTGAGGCTTCCTGCTGTAGCCCAGCTTCACATCATGGCCAATGTCTTTCTGGCATTCTTCTCAGATAATCTCCTCTGATGCATCTTCAAGTGGCTAAGCAACCATTCCTCTGAATAGTGGTAGCACATTTCCAAGAATATTCATATCACTAATTAGAAATTAGTTTAATCATAATCTGATTGCCAAAATTAACTTCAACTTGACCTGAAATTCCCTCAAAAATGGGTTATTAAGTTCAATATAATTAAGTGGGATTGTTAGGCCGCAATTCCCTCATTTTTCATGTACTTAGGATATCTATCAAATATTGATCACTGATGTATACATTAGATATAAGAATTTATACTTAGGCTAATATCGTTACCTCTAATTTATAATATATCTAACAATTTAAATCCAGTCAATCATTAAACACCTTCCTTTACTTGATTAATTATAAGAGGAGAGTTGTTTTCTTTTTTGATAAATATTTACTATTTCAAAGTCTTCAAAGTACAATCAGTTTCTTTATGGTCTGTCCTCCTAGGATTGGCGTGTGTCTTCCAAAGGATCAGTACGTCAATGCACCCCCATTGTCAATTCCTGAATTATGCCCTCGTTTTCACATGCTGGTTTGACCAGTTATGCTTCAACGACATGGAAGCCTTGTATTTTGGGCTGGGCATAACTCAGTCAGCCTAGAAAACTCACTCCAGTTGTGGTGGTTTTGAGTCACCAGCAAAGAACCTCTCAGGGGTTGAATGTGAACCCCCTTTGACTGCTTCACTCAGTCTTTGTGGCCTTGTAGCCAAGCAAAACAAAAATAAAAAAAATTTCATTTGCTATAAATTCTCATATGATGGTGATCTCCTTCCTGATTTTTTTCATTTTTACATTTATTACCCTCATATAGCCTACTATCCTTATTATGCGCAGGCTACATGGGTACTTCAAGTTTAGATTTCAACTTGATGTCCAATCTTTTGGAAGTCTATATGTCTTCTGAGATAGCTTATGAACCTGACGTCACCCCAGTTGACCCCTTTGAAGCCAACTAGGTTTTTTTCTTTAATAGATCAGTCATGAGAGTCTGGTGCATGCCATTGACTGTTCATACAGATTTAAACGTCCCATTGGCCTAAGAAGCTGTACCACAAAATATTATCATGTCATTTTGTTTCACTGATCCCTTTGCAAAAACTTATCAATAGGAACACCTGAGAAATACTGCTCAGGTAGCTCTACTCAGTGCATGCGTTTGTTTCCCCCTGGCTGCATTTACAACTGATACTGTGCCTGACATGTATAAGGTGTTGGATGAGGACCACTCACAGATGTTTTGAGCCAAAGCATTTCTTCCTCCAATTCTTCGCTGCCTTGAGAGCATCCTAGAAAATTACATTTTCTTTCTCACTGCTTTCTCCCTGAATTCAACCTTCTCAACTATTCTACACTTGTTTACTAATGGCCACTTCCCCTAAATCATTGTCCATTCCTTAGTCAGCCAGGGCAACGTGGCTTGTTCCAAGTTACCCTATGTTTGGATCATTATTGGCAAGGTCTTGACAGTCAGGACTTATATGAAATTTAGATTTCCCCTCTAATTGCATATATTGAGGTTTCATCTGATCAAGATAACTCGCCTCCCCCTTTCTAAAGAAAGGGTATCTGGCTCTGACAATGAAGCCAATGAGCTTTACAGAAATATGAATCAATAAAACTTTGCTTTTATTATATTCATCATATTCATTATTTAACATTTTTCAATTATATATCTTCCATACACAGTCTTTTTTCCTTTTCTTTTTCTTTTTAGCATTAAGGGGCCAACAAAAAAAGGGGAGCCGCCAGGCATCTACCTTATCCTTTTATTTATTTTACTTTTTTTATTTATTTCATATGATGTAAGGAGAAATTTAGCATGACTTCAATTTACTACCCAACCACCTTAACCTATTTGATTATCAGATGATTCTCGTGAAATTATAGCATATGATATAATATTGTAATTTTGACACCGGCCTGTGGGCTTTATGGTACAGCTTTAATATAATGGAATTGTCTGTCCCAAAGTTGTCAACAAACTTCTTTGAAGTCACAAAAATACTTTAAGTTTATAAAAAGATTGTTCCAATTAATATGTCATAGTTGGCATTTATTAGCAAAATTGCAGATGCTAACACTACAAGTGCACTGAATTACATCTGCAAAGTGCTGTAGGATCCTTTGCTTTTTATACCGTTAGTGCCCAACTGTCCCCTATTGTTGTCAAAGATCTATAAGGAGGAATTTCAGCTTCTTGACTGATTTAGTTATAAAAATATTCACAGGCGCTCCGCTGTCAATAAATGCTATGACTCTTATTTTGGTAAATAGGATTTCTGCATAAGTACACTCTGATTGGTTTGAATCAATTAAAACTACAAGTATATATGTGAAGTATCTAGAAAATTGAGAGTCTGTTTCAGATTGTTTCCTATAATAGGGCTTTTGATAATAAAGGTGTAAATGGAAATTTCTAATTTTAACCCATTTTAAAATTGGGTATTGTTATGATTTTTGCCCATATCATCCATCCTAATAAGATTAGGTCAGCTCTTCTTTGCCCGCTAGGTGATTAGCCTTACTGGATGAGTTATCATTGGAAAATGATAACTATCATTAGAAGTAGCCTAGCAGAAGATTAGCTAATCAACTGGGATTTGATTTCGCCAAGATTCAATCTGCCAGATTTCTAATAGTTTCATTGGAGATTATCCCTGACAATAATTTTTACTATATGCTTTTATTCCAATTGTATATTGGCAACTTAATTTTATTAGTTGATGGGCTCTGTTACTGATCAACTCTAGGAATTTATTAGTTGCTGAAGCTTTGAAAACGATTCTGGTAGCAATTTGTGAGTTAACATAATTAAGTTAATTTACTGATGTTGTAATTCTAGATGGAAAAACACAACTAAGGAGGGAAATTCCGCATAAGGTTGTAAATTTGGGAGAGCAATATATTGGCAACGGCGTCCAACTCCTCAGGGAGATGCCAACATAATTTTTGGCTCTGATTTTACTATAAATTCTCTTGACCTTGAGTAAAATAAAGTAGAAAGTAAAAGATTAAATATTTTAACTTTTTTCATTTTAGTGTATTTTTTACCCTTGGGATTAGAGCAGAAGAATGGGATTCTCTTTGTTAAAAATTTGGTTGTAAAGTGCAGCGCATCTCTGTGAGAAGAGTTAAAATTAAAGAATCCCTTTGTTGTTTAGAGTCAGTTGTTTGTGGAAGCTCAACTAAGGGCGATAGTCTCCATATTATTGCCAACTAGCTTATTATATACCAAAATCTGGTTTAACGCCTAACCAGAACTTGTGCAATAAAATTGAGAGTTTAAGCAAGCAGCTCTAAAGTTTACATTTGGTGATCACTAAAGGGGTTAGTTGAGTTTTCAGGGTAAATGCATAGAGGAAATTATTATAAGGCATTCAAGGTTAAAATTTCTTGAAAGCTGTTGAAGGGATTAGAAACCACCACTTGAATGTGCTGAGCTCAGCGTCACAAGAAAAGTTGCTACTTTGGAAAATTGTGGATGAAAGCTAAGGAGGGAATTGAGAAAGTCAAAAAGGTCTATAACGATTTACACAAGAAGATCACCTAACTGAAATGGAAGGGGGCCAGATCAAGCTAAACTATTTAATTCAGAAAATTGAGTGAGAAGTGGATAAAGAATGCTTCTGTGGGATGCAGGAGGACTTGTTGTGGATATTGAAGCACTTAGAAAATCTCAAAAATAACAAGTGTAATTGCGTTCCAAGGAGGTAACTGATGCCAATTAAGTTTACACAAAAAATCCAGTTGGGAAGAAAAAAACACTGAGAAATATGCTGGATTTTTCACTAAAATTTCAGTGATGATTCCCAAGATTACACCTATCTTTAATTGGGTTGCTGGCCTGGAATCACCTGCTAGCGGAGCGACAGAATAATTTCAGAATATACCAAAAATTACCTACATTTCATAAGGATAACGCACCAGCGTTTTTCTGCGTTTTTGAAAGAAATTGTTCAGGTATGGACCAACAAGAATAAGTAAATGTTATAAACATCTTGAAATCAACTGCCAAAAACTGGTGTTGCCCCATCTTAATGAGTTAATTGGATTTACTATGAAGCCAAAAAGACATAATGACTGAGTTTGGTAGTCCTACATGGATGGCCAACCATAAACAATAGTTTATGAGAATTCAGTTCAGAAAGGAAGAGACATTGGCAGCTTTAGATGACCAAATTTACTAGGAATGTCAAATCATGGATGGTGCTTAAGTGTTATCCAATATCAATGCACACATTGCAATGTAATCGGCACTTTGGCCCTACTAAGGTTTGCTTCACACTATGGTGTCAGCACTTGTGAATTAAACTTCTACATCACTGAAGGTTGATCATCTCAAGCTTTTAAGAGCACTATTGAAGCATCCAAGTGAAATTTTAAAAATTATTCAGACCAAAGATTAAATTACTGTGAAATTCGCTGATTATAATCATGGATAGCAGATTCAGGTCATAGCAGGACATAAGCCCAATGGACAGAAACGAGCATATAGAAACCAGATCAGCTGCAACTAAAAAGAAAATTTTGGGCATGTAGTCACTCAATGTCAGGATAAAAAGTCTTGTGCACAAGTTAATCTTGTTAAAGCTACAGAAAAAAACTAGTTAAAATTTGGGAAAAGGACCTTCACTTTAGATATGGAACGTTTTAGCACTGAGATCAACCCTGTTCCAATCAATATACTTAATATGACCTTGATATTTCCAATCTATTCATAGATGAAGACACACCTGATCCGCTTTACCAAGTGGTACATATGGATTTTAATGCAATTACCCGAGAAAAAGTGAAGGGGACTGACCCCAAGATCCTAAAAAGAAGTTGCTCAGTCATACACTCATCAGTTGGCAGAAAAAGATAAAACCTTCTGTAAGCACAGACGATCTACTAAAGAAAAACTGGACAGAGCAAACATTTCTCTCCCCACTAGCGCAATCAATAAAACTTGCCTTATTTATCCGCACAATTAATTCATGCTTTATATTTAGCAGTAAATGCTGCAATAGATTTAGTAAACACCTTATTTCAATACTCTAAGTGTACATATGCTGATATTATAGATAATCAAGTAAGAGTGTGGGCGATAATTGATAGGGGTGCGCCCATTAATATCATTTTAGCCAAATTGGTAAAGCAAATGAAGATTTCGCCAGATCTAGAACACAGGAAGAAGTATTGGACCACCAGACTACATACCACAATATCTTGTGGTGCATACAGTGCACTACCACTTTGGTTCAGATCTCTGGTGATATTAGCTCCCACCATAGTTTTGGCAAATCAAATTATAACATGCTCATCAGGATGGAATTCCTGAGAAATATTGGTGTTAAGATTGATTTAGAGAAATATAGCCTGACGATTTTGGGAAAATGCTGCCCTTGGTATATCAGCGGAAAGGAGAACTTCAACTGATAAAGAAAAATTATTTTTGTGAAGTTAATTTATAATGACAGCATATTTACCATCCAATACAAGTTAGTAAACAAAAATGGAGGGAAATGCTGAAGCAAATTCTTGAATACCTTGAGCTACTATTAAGGACTACAATGATGATACCATTCCACTGGGGACACAAATTGTAGTTAATACAGGATTAATGTTAGAAATCCCAGACCAATTTAATGATGAAGTCATTGCCCTATGGGATATATCAAGAGGGAGCCATGGGTAGTGCTGGGTATTATAATGCCAGGCTATTTCAAAATAAGAGTGCTACTGGTCAATCTGGGTGAAAACCTATAAAAGTAGAAAAAATTCAAGTCATGTGTATACACAATCTCAATGGCTGAACTCAGTGAATTCCATGACTTAGAAATATTAACTGAGATGGGATTACTGGTGGATGTTGCCAAAAGCATTAATGTATTGTTTGATTGTGTTAAGCTGACTAAATTATCTTAATGAAAGCAGAAGGAAGTGATACATACTTTTGAAAATATCTGGTGACTTTTTCCCAGGACGATCAGGTTCTCAGATGTTCCAAAAATGTAATCCATAAGGTCATATTGAGGAGCATCTGCTGATATGAGTGCAACCTGTCCGCCTTTCAAGGTTGCTGAAGCAGTAGTTAGTGAGGAAATTAGCAAAATTGGTTGAGCATAAGCTCCTCATTCCGTCATCAAGTCCATGAGTGAGTCCAATAGTTATTGTAAAAAAGGAGTATCAAACCACGTGGTGATTGATTACCACCAATTAAAAAGATCATAAAAAGGATTCCTATCTGCTGCTGAGGATCAACTACATGCTTAATTTCTTAGGGAAAGCCAAGTTCTTTTTGGTGATGGACTTGATCTCAGGATATTGGTAGGTAGATTTGCATTGGAATATCAAGAGAAATGTGCAATAAACACCACACACGGATTATACCAGCAGATGAGAATGCCCCAGGGATTTTGCAATATGCCGGCGAGTTCTTAGAGGGTGATGGATTCAATATTGGGTGATATAAAGCTGCCCTATACTTTGATGTACTTGTACAATATTAACATTTTCAGCAAGACGTTTACCAATCACCTGGAACACTTGGAGTAATTGTTTAATTGCCTAGCGGTGGCAAATTTGAAAATCAAGCAGAGCAAATGTTATTGCTTTATAAAAGAGCTTGAATATTTGAGGTTTGTAATAAAATCCAATGATTAAAATTATAACCACTGAAGATAGAGGCCATCAAGCATATTTCTATCCTGAAGAGCATTTGGGACATACAAGTTTTCCTTGGAATGGTCAGCTGCATCCTCAATTCATTGAAATTTTCGTTGGGATCACCAAACCAATATTTCACCTGATGAAGGATTCAGAAAGAATTTATATGGAATGTGGAGGCCTAAAGATAGTTAGATGATCTATGAAAAAACAGATGAATAGCCCTGTCCTGATATACCTGAATTTCTATCAGGAATTATTTATTCAAACTGATGCCTCATTAACAGCGATTAGTACCATTCTAAGTCAAGTAAACAATGGTGTGGAAGAGCATCTGGTGGCATATGTGAGAAAAACACTGATGCCAGCTGAAAGGAATTACACCATTACAGATTTCAAGTACCTCATGGTGATTTAAGCCTGCAAACAAATTCAAGACTATTCATTGGACACACTTCAAGGGTGTGACTGACCAATTGTCTATATGCTGGTTACATAACCTTAAAGAACAAGAGGGATGACTGGCACGTTTGGCTTTGAAACTGCAAGAATATGACTGAAATTATACACCAACCAGGAGCAGCACATCAGAACACTGATGAATTGTCAAGATTACTTGCCGTTCAGGTTGTGTATCAGCTCAGATAATGAATTATTACAATGGATAAATTGAATGGAATATTAGGATGAGCCCAAGAGATTCAGACCATGCTGAAGAAAGCGATGGAAAATAGAGAAGGAAATAAGACAGCTATACAAGTAAATTGACACAAAATGGTATTTATTCTATTAAACTGTTGGAACAAGTAGCAATTATTCAAGCTGCGCATAAAGTCATCGGGCATGATGACTTAAGAAAAACATAGACCATATATGCCAATATTAATACTTTAAAATTGATCCATTATGATGTCATGGACTATATGGCCTGTTGCATGGAATGTCAGCTCCACAAGCCACATGAGAATGTGAAGGGATATCAGCTAGTATGCCCTGGGTTTACTTGGCACACAATGTCAATAGACGTTATGGGACCCATAAGTATCAGTACTGGAGAAGTGAAGTATATCATAGTCATGATAGACCATCTGACTAGTTGGGTTGAGATGAAGGCCCTGAGCAGAGTAGATGCTACAAGTACAGCGAGATTTATATTGCATCAGGTAGTATACCTACATGGATGCCCGCTAATATTACTCAGTGATAATGGAACCAACTTTAAGTCCAACGTCTTCCCAAGATAGAATGAACTAATGGGGATTGCGGAGTGGTGTCTAATCCCTAACGCCCAGAGACAAATGTTATTGTAGTAATCGTCAATGGAACTCTAGCCATGATTATTCAAAAAATTAATAGCAGGGAAAACTTTCACATGGGGATCTTATATGAGTTCAGTTACCTTTGTGTATAATGTCAGTTATCATACAACAACAATAAAATCGCCAATTAAACTATTAGATGGATGATGGGCCTCAATACCGTCGTTTTTGTATTCCGCTGTAGAACCAGCTTCAGAGATGAGTTTTTAGCTATACCTAACCAAATTGGCAAGTATATGATTAATTTGCTTTCACAGGTATTCAATATGACGTTGGGAGGAAAATTAAAGCAAAGGAGATGGACAATCAAAATTGACAGTGATGAAAGAGTACCATGTGGACTATAGAGTAGCATATAGTAATACCCATGTATTTGGATCAAGAAACAAACTTGACGCCCTATTATCAGGTCCATTTGAGATTATTGCCAAGTCAGTGACCAATGACTATATGCTGAAGAACATCAAGGATGGTTGTATAGTGAAATAAGTTCATACTAAGTATCTGAAGTATCAGAATTAATTATATATATATAATAAGATAAAAAACTTAAAAAATATAAAAGACCTTGTCAGGATTTCACCAAAATTTTCCATTTCCAAAACTTATACCCCAATATTCCACCAATAATATTGAGGGGGAACTCAGTAAATCTAATTGTATCAAGTCTAATAAGAGCGATCACGCTTATCACAATCAGGTGATATAATAAAGATTGGATCAATAAGCAATTGATTAGATCTGATAAACCCTGAACTACTCTAAAACCTATAAATAATTAATCCTTTTGATAATAAAAATTAGGTTTATTTACAACCTTATATTCAATATCTTTTCCATCTTTTTGGAGATTCCATAAAGTAACTTTGAGAAATTACCTGTCATTTTTAAAGTGTAATTAAAAACTTCTTAAGTGGTGCTCACTACAGGGGGCTCTCTGAGTTACACTCTTGTGAAAACGTCAATCACTAGGGGATCTTTTTTCCGTCTGAAGAGTCTCAAGACCACAAGTAAGGCAGTATTTAATGATTGGTCTTTTCCACTAGAACTGAAATCCCAAGGGTACCATCTACGTTGGAATTCCGTGCCAACTTAGAATTTTATGGTCTCAAATTATACTTTATTACGAATTTTCAAATACATCCTGAGGTTCTAAGAAACATCATTAATCAGATGCTTAATGGGGTTATAATTCCTGGAATCCATACTACTCAATCTTAGACTAATGCTGTACCCCCTATGATGAGGGATTTATATCAGACTTTTTAATTGCTGGATTTGGTACTGAGCAAATTTTACATCAATTTGTTCAACCTATTTTATACCACCTATTACAAGTAATAGGAATGCATCATCAAAAGATACTTAATTTATTTAAAAAAATCCAATGCTTGAATAATTATGTTTCTGAGTTCTTCAAGTCTACCTCCAAGTTTAGTAAAGATAATTGTGACTCCATTATTAGTAATCAAAATCTTCCTACTGAAGTGCAACAACAACAAATTCAGCTTAATCATGGAATATATAGCTTTGTTGACTCAAAGTTATTGAAGAGAGTCCAGGAATCTCAGGGGTGAATGGAGAGACACTCTTTCCTGACTCTCTAATTATAATCAATTGATGGAAGAGGAAATTGAAAAATCGCCTTCTCCAATTGGAGCAATTGTACTCTGGAATTCAATTTCGAATTAGTGAAGTATAAAAAACCTTGGTAACTATGGGTCCTTCAGGGAAATCATCCTCTTAGGCAAATACAAAAACAATTGGGCCACAACATCAGAACCTCACACCAACACTCGAAGAAAAAACCCAATTATTTTACCCTTTGCAACACCTCACACCACCACTCCTGTCCGACACCTTGGAATCTGGCTAGAATCAGGGGGATATGCTAATGAGACAATGGAAAGTAACCTGTTACAACAGGTATCCAAACGCGTAGCCTCCCTCAAGGGGAGAACCTCAGGACTAACAGGACGAGTTACAGTTGCTAACTCGCTCATCCTCCCAATACTGTGGCACCAGGCCCATGCGATAGCCTTCTCACCTACCTTTAATACCTCAATTTGCGCGCTTATCCAGGGCTGGCTGTGGCCTGGCTCTCACCCTCCTATACGGATGTAAAACTATTTGGTCCACGCTCAAGTGGAGGCATGGGACTAATAGATTTTAAGAGCCACGCCAATCACATCCTAGGTACCTGGATAAAGGAAATCCTTGCTCCAGACCTCCTGCAACAACATTGGTCCAGAGCAGCAAGGACTAACTTTGCACAGGCGCTCAAATTAACCAACTCATATAGTCCACCCAGACTACTTTCATACCTTGCCAAGTACCCTACTGCAACAGGTCCGCATGGAACCTCCCCTCATTTCAAACATATCCTCAGAACTATCCGCCATATGGGATGGACCATAGAGAACATGGGTACTATACAGGGAAGGGGACAACCTAGCCCCCAATTCAAATTAAGAAACCCAGAAAACCACCCCCAGAGGGATATGCTCGCAACATCCCCAAGAATAGCTAGGATAGAATACCTAGATATGATGGACATTCCCTATGATTTAACCACACAGAAAGCAATGTGGAAAATGACACACCACCCACTCCTAAAGCCAAGGATAGGAGCAAACGCCTGGCTCTGTTTGAGAATGACCTATAGGACGGCGGACCGCTCCAACTCCCTCCACAAAACATGTGCAGTATGTGGAGGGGAGGGATCCCTACATCACCACCTAGAAACATGCCCCTCAACTAAAGCTATATGGCAGGAAGTCGCACGCCTGCTAAAGATTCAAAACGAACAGGAAATCTCGATATCAAGAAGTATCTTTGCGCTCCAGATCAAGTCACCAATCCCATCTACCCTCCGTTCCCTAATAATACCCATTGCAATGTGGACAATACACACAATTGCGTTAGATGCGTTCAAGGGCACAGTCCCAACCATTCATGGGATCATTAACATATTCTATGTCCACTTACTAGAGCACTTCCAAACCTGGCTCTATGGATATATGAGACCAAGACAAAAAGCGCTCATAGAATCATGGTTTCCACTCTGGTTCCTCAACACAGACACTTTCCTTCACACCTGCTCCATAGCAGGGGAAACCCCTTGGAGTAGTGTACCAACCCCCATACCTGGCAGTCCCGCTGGCAACAGGGGTAACTTGAGTACCCTGGGGTGTTTAATTTTATATTTGTTAGTTATTCTCTTAGTTTCACATATATTTGGTAATGTCTGTCCCCTGGTCGGTTTACCTCAGTTAAATAAAAATATGGGTCCTTTAGGGGAACAAGGTTCTCCTGGTGCTGAAGGACCTCATGGGCCACCTGAGAATGAAGGGCCACATGGACCTCCTGGTGCTGATGGACCTCGTGGACCCCCTGGTGCTGATGGGCATCCTGGATCCCTTAGCAGGCTGACACTCTTTTGAGCATGATTGAATGATTGCATGAGCAATTTTTATAAAGTTGCCAAGGAGTATAAGTTAGCTCACAATGTGGTACCTATTGATCCCCTGTTATTTGCTTCAATCCTTATTGACAAATTGAATAATCTGAGATAATAGTCAAAGGATACTGAAATCCTATTACAGGCCTGTGAATCTAAAGGTGATAACAAAATTCTGATATGACGGGATGATAAGCTCTAAGTCAATATGGCGGAACAGATGGAATCCGTTGAGTTTGATATGAGTTATGATTATGTGAGTGCCTCAAAATGAGGCGATATTGGGTTGTTGAGAAATAACTTTGAATTTAGGAGATTATAAATTAATGAATGAAAAATTGATAGAACCAATGAGATACAGCGAATTGAATTACTAAGCCATAAAAGCGGTATCATGCAAAGTTGTTACAATATAAGTGAGATGTGATGATTGAGAGAGGAGGTTGTTAATAGTTTAGAGTGAGCAGAACAGCGAGTATCTGCCGTAATTATTACAATAAATAAAAAGAGTATAGTGGGAGCAAGTGCTCCATATTACTAAATAAGTTTATTCTGTTTTTTCAAGGGCAACAATCATCATATCGTTGGTCCTATTGATCAGTGGGTCGAACCTTGTGCAAAAGCCCTTAAGGCGTATCTCAACAATTCCGCCAGATTTTATAACAGTGGTGCTCACTACAGGGGTCCCATTGATCAATCACATAAACTGATAAAAGTTCCTCAGTTGCTAGTCATGTCATATCAGGATTGCTTTGGCAAGGAATTATCTCAAGACAATGCAACTGTTGATATGAAGAACTCAAGCTTACCCTGGACGCTGTGCTTAAATGGAAGTAGGAGTTTCTGCAAGAAGGTTGTATTGATAAGCTGCCTCCATTTGATCGCAATGGGAACATCCATGGATTCTTTAACCAATTTGAGTTTGTAGTAGAGGGAGCTTCAGATCAGCATAAAGACAAATTATAAATGTCCACCTTGGTAGTCAGAAGCACTGACCAAGTTACTTTCTATCTTCCCAACAGTTCCATTACCTATCAAAAAGTGAAGGATACTGTGATGTGGTTGTTTAGAGGAACTTCAAAGATGGCGCAGCGGAAAACTGAGTTTCTAACCACTGGGTTTCAACATAATGAGACCCTCTGCGTTTGCTGATCACGTTCAGCAGAAGCCCATGTTACCTGGTGCAGGAATTTTAACTGAATGTGACATAAGCATAGCGTTGACCTCCGCTGTGAAACCGTACTGTGAGCTTTTTAATGCCATGGCTCCATATTTAGAGGTTGACGTACCTTTGCTTAAACTTGTTCAAATTCTACGCCATCTATCAGCTACCTTCCCTCCACCCATTATAGAGCAGAAACCTATCGCCTCCGCTGCAAGCCTTGTTTATTTGGAGGAATTATCCCTTCCTGTTCAGCTCCCTGTTTGCATTCCCTGGCCTTATTAATATTAAAAGCCTCGCTTCCAACCAAGTTGACAACAGCAGTTCACCTATCAGGAGGGGCCTGGTTACAATGTTCAATACCAGCCCACCTTTTGGGGTGTCCCATTTTACAACAATCAAATATGCAGGTCTTATAGGGCTAATTGCTTTTTGTGCCGTCACTCTGGGCACCTGGCTAGGAGTTGTCATAATTGATGGGTCCAGTACCTACCGTGGAAGCAGTATAATCAGGAAAAGTCAGAGCGGAGTAGAGTTGAGACTCTATACCTCCGCTATTCTGACTCAAAAAGTCCCACCTGAACCTATTCCTGTACAGTCAGTGGAAGTTTTTCTGTATGATGACGCCATTCTATATCAGCAGCTGGTAGGAGGGTAATTTTGCTGACACAAACGCAATTCATGGACATGGAGGAAGCAGGCATCCAGAAGCAACCAAAGCCTTATGCTTGCCAATTGTTCTATTACCTTTCTACAGATGATCCCAATCCATTAGCTGATGCGCTTCTCTTAAAAGGGGTAAAGACAGCCCTTCCTGTGGACGCTATTGTAAAAAGGTACCCTAAAGTGGGGAAGGGTATTAAGAGCTTCCTTGGAAAAAGAGATCCGTTAAATGTCCATGTTTTAAAACAATCATATGCATCTTACTCTGAGTGTACTACTGTGACACTGTTATAGCAAAAACCTGAGTTCGCGAGATAATCAATATTGGTGCCCCAATCAACATATTGTCCACAAAGTTGGTGTCCAAGTTGGCATTAAAGCCTGACGTGGAGCATCATATGGTGTATGGGACTGCAGGCGCGGAAAGAACCGTCTCTGAAGGAGCATACAATGCGCTACCCTTGAAGTTTGGGTCGACTTACACTGTAGCCCCAGCTATAGTGTTACCAAACAATAACTATGACCTGTTAATTGGAACCGCTTTTATATGCTACTTCAAGGCTGTTGTTGATATGATAGCGGAGACACTTGAAATTCTGGGGCAGCGGATCCCAATCTACTTCACTTTCAGCGCTATGCCAAAGAATCTGTACACATGAGTCTCATTGACCTTGTATATGGTGATGGGGTGGTTTCAGTTCATAATCATCAACTAAAGAGCAAGACCCAGGCCATTCCTGACCAAATTTATGATTATCGAGGGCTACCGCTTAGAGCCGCTGACCCTATATCTATTCCCTCTGGACACCAAGTAATCATAAGCACTGAGTTAGAGGTGGAAGTGCCTGCTGGGCTATATGGGGAGGTCATTGTGCCCTATCAGCAATCACAGCTTGAGCCCCAAGTGGCCCCAGGCATTATACTTCCAGGGCATGGGAAAATCAAGGTCTTGGTAGCAAATCTTCAGGAAAAACAAATGCAAATCCGCAGACACCAAATAGTTGCATATTTACATTTGATCCCAGTTGAAGAGGTCCTCTGGGTTCATGAGTTCAGTTCTTTGGATAAATTTGGTCTGCCCATTGAATCAGAGCTTAGCATAATGGAAGTTGTACCGCGTGAAAATTTAATGGGGTTAACAAGAGACCAGAAAGATCAAGCGGAAGCTTGATTTCAAAAATACAAAGAGATCTTTGCTGTCAATGATTATGATTTAGGGTGCTCACAAGGAGTGATCCATCGAGTGGACACTGGGGATCATCCCCATCAAACCTTGGCCAATCTGCCAATCTAGAGCAGCGGAAAAAATTTCACAGCAGAAATTGATAAACTGTTGGAGCAAGGAATGCTTGAACCATCGAAGAGCCCATGGGCTTCCCTGTCCTAATTGTCAAAAATAAGGATGGTACCAACTGGGTAGTAATAGACAACTGCAAGCTCAACAGTATTACAAAAAAAGGGCTCATACCCCTTGCCACGAATTGATGATGCGCTGGACTGGTTGGGGAGAGCTCGTTATTTCTCTGCAATGGATTTAATATATGGCTATTGGCATATTGAGTTACCTGTGGCGGAACAAGAAAAACGCGCCATTATCAAGTTAAAAGGGCTTTTTCAACTGACACATATGCCATAAGGGCTGTGTAATGACCTGGCTACTTTCCAACGGGTGATGGACACTAAACTTGACAACTTTAAGCTGTCATGCGTTCTTGTATACCTTAACGATATTAGTGTTTTCTCCCGCACGTTTTCTGAGCACCTTAACCATTTGGAAGAGGTATTCCGCTGGTTGGACTCATCCAACATTAAATATAAAACCCCAGAAATGCCATTTTTTAAGGATCAGCTTGAGTACCTATGATTTGTAGTTGATGCAACAAGGTTGAGGCCCCAACCAGCTAATATGGAGGCCATTTGGAAGATGACTACACTAAGCAGTAAGCGATGTATACAAGTATTTTTAAGGATGGTTGGCTGCTATTGCCGCTTCATACCAGACTTTAGTTGTATTGGAGGTCCATTGTTTGAATATTTAAAAAAGGACGCCACGTTTGAATGGATGGAACACTGTCAACGCTCCTTTGATACTCTTTGAACAGCGTTGATCAATGCACCAGTGCTACACTACCCAAATTTTGAAAAGGAATTATTAAACAGTTGTATGCATCTCTTTCTGCTGTGGGGGAAGTTCTGTCCCAAAAAGATGATGAGAGGGAGGAGCACCGAGTGGCGTACTGCAGCCAAAGCCTGAATAGCCATGAACATAATTATACTGTGACTGAGAGGGAGTGCTTAGCAGTGATTTATGCTTACAAGCAATTCAGAGTATATTTGCATTGTATAAAGTTTAAAATTGTAATAAATCATGCCTCATTATGGTGACTGCAGAACCTTAAGGAGCCTGAGGGCCGACTAGCACGATGGGCCCTTAAGCTGCAGGATTACAACTTCAAGATCCTTCACTGACCAGGAGCAAAACACCAGAATGCTGATTGCTTGTCAAGGCTACCAACTATTGCAGCTATGGCGGATCTGAGCGATATTGTGTATGACAAAAATCTCAGCGGAAAGTATGATGATAAGCCGCCCCAAGTCATCAAGGTTTTGAATGAAATGTGAGCCAATATCTTTCCGGAGGAATGGTGAGTTGTACAAGCGGATTGGCAACTCAACAGTAAACTTTCCGTGGCCCTCAATGCGGCCTAACACTATCATGAGCGCACACAGGGCAGTTGGGCATAATGCGTGCACAAGACATTGGAATTATTGTGGCCTCAGTATTACTGGGAAAGCATGAACTTCAATTTGCTTGTTACTATATCCTCCTGTCACCAGTGCCAAGTGGAAAAGCCGTTCCACTGAAAGACCTCATACTGGTTAGTGAAGCCACACTTTGCTTGGCATACAGTTTTCCTTGATGTCATTGGCCCTCTGCCAATGGGAGCTAACCAGTTCAAGTATAGTTTCTGGTGGCAATTGACCACTTGAACAGGTGGGTTGAGGCGCGGGCCATTTGGGATCTGGAGTTAGTTACTGTGGCTAAGTTTGTAATGGAATGTATCATTCAGCATCACAGCTGTCTGCAGTTTATCCTTACCAACAACGGCACTAATTTACCTCTCACATACTTCCCAAGCTCAACGAAATGATGGCCATCTGCGGGGTTCTAACAACCCCATATCATCCCAAGTCCAACGGAATGGTTGAACGGGTCAATGGGACCCTGTTGGACATAATTTAGAAGTTAGTTACGGATAGGCCCTCTGATTGAAGTACCCTCCTTTCTACCATATTGTTGGCCTACAACATTAGATACCATTTTTCCACAGGGAAAAGCCCATTCCAGTTGCTTTACAGATGGCACCTCACTCTGCCTGCGCTTTTATATGCTTGTGTAGAGGACACTGGTGAAATGGATCTGCAACTCTATTTGACTGCCCTAATGAATACGCTGATTAAATTACAAACTGAAGCGTACTTGTTCAGCTTAGCCAAAAAAATCAAAAGCCAGGCTGCTGATCAGGTACAGCGAAGTGGCCTAGCACAGTTCAAAGATGGAGACATGGTTCTATTCCACGATCAACATGTGTTTGGGCGGAAACACAAGTTGGCTAGTATCTGGATTGGGCTATTCAAAGTTATTGAGAAGACATGTATGGATGCATATACTATCAAGGACCCCGCTAGTGGTCAGATCATCAACTGAGTGCATGCAAAGTTCCTCCAGGCATATAAGCAATAGGAGCCTTATTGTCCAGTCAAAAGGGGGGTAAATTCACATTCTGATATGACTGGACGATAAGCCCTAAGTCAATATGGCAGAACGGATGGAATCTGTTGAGTTTGATATGAGTTATGATTAGTTGAGTGCCTCAAAATGAGGCGATATTGGGTTGTTGGGAAATTGCTTTGAATTAATCAATAATGAAATTAATGAATGAAGAATTGACGGAACCGATGAGATACAGCGAATTAGATTACTAAGTAATGAAAGTGGTATCATCCAAAGTCATTACAATATAAGCAAGATGAGATGGTCGAGAGAGGAGGTTGTTAATAGTTTAGAGTGAGCAGAACAGCGAGTATCTGCCGTAATTATTACAATAAATAAAAAAGAGTATAGTGGGAGCAAGTGCTCCATATTTATTAAACAAGTTTATTATGTTGTTTAAAGGGCAACGATCATAATATTATTGGTCCTATTGCTCAGTGGGTTGAACCCTGTGCAAAATACCCTATGGCATATCTCAATTATTCGCCAAATTTTGTAACAGGGGATATGATCCAAAGGAAGCTTAAAACTTTGGAATATAAATACCATGCACAGTAGGAACAAATTTTTGAGTTATCTCACAGATTGGGCGAAAAAGTGGGGCATTCTGATCTAAATTGTCAGATTAATAAAATTCATACTGAGACAGTGTGTTCCTATCCTCAATATTCTTACCAAGCTTCTGGCTCTACCTCTTATGTCTCCACCCAATTAGAACAACCTGGAGTGCATGTTTTAACAGCCAATGCTCCTATGAGTTTTAAGCCTGTATTCAAGAATAAGTATTTTCCTGGGGAAGGAAGTATCTTCTCCCTCTATTTATATGAGAAGACTCTGAGTGAGGCCACGGACCATCAAAAATGAATTATTTACCAAATTGTCTTACTCAATTAGCCCAAAGTATCATGGTACCTCATTTGATGACTTGTTCTATTTGGTCCCAGGTTAAGGAAGCATTGATAAAGGAATTTGGGAGTGAACAACCTTATCTTCTCAGTAGCAGGCTTTTATGGGCATACAGCTCCATTGAATTGAAACCACCAAGGACTTTACCCATTAATTAATCAGGAGGCTCATAATATGGTAGCTTGTGGATGGTTAAACTTAATCGATGCTATTACTGCAGTTATGTCTGCTTTTACTTCTAGGACTCAGATTCAAGTTTACCTTATTAGCATAAAAAAAAAAACTTCAGAAGTATCTTGGACATAAAGGAGGTCTTGTTGGAATTGCACCCTCAATTTACTGAAAAACCTCAAATTTATGACTCTCCAAGACCCAGTCGTCCTAAAGCATCTAATTTTCCTGAAATTGCTAGAGCTATTCTGTGTTTATTTTCACCAATACTTCCATACAGAAGAACGTTGCTATAAAAAATAAGCTTATGAAAAGAAAAAAATAGACATAACCAATAAGCTTTACCATCTTGATAATGATATGAGTATTCAGCAGGAACATCAGAGCTTGAAGAGTATAATAAAGATGAACATTCTTACTATTCCTTGCCCTCCTTGCTGGCTTTACCCTCTCAGTTTGGAAGTATAATCACCTATATTGATTTTTGAGTGAATCAAGTCAATGCTAAAGCTATTATAGACACTGGATTTCCCTTGAATGTAGTATCATCGAAATTGATCAAGCGGATTAAAATTTGCCCAATATTTCTCATTATGAAGAATATGGTACTGAAAGACCTCAAAGTACTCAATCAATTAGAGTTTTTATCACTCCCATTGAAAATTGGGAAGTTATTTTTACAGTACCTGCCATCGTCCTAAATAACTTGAGTTATGACCTTCTCTTGGGGACTTAATTTTTTTTGGGAATTTGATGAAATTATTAAATGCCCTGACTCTTCTCTATCCCTTTTTGGGATATAGGTTTCCATTGGTTTTATCTGAACATTCTCATAATTAATATCCTAGACGTTGGGTATGTCTATTAGAGGGTAAAGAGGTCCTATTTCATTCATTATCATGTTGAAGGTCCTTGAGTAAAAAACCCCTATGACGGCTGACATAGATGAAGGGATGACTATTTTCTCCCCTGAAATTATGATCAGTCCGCCAAAACTCAGGTTACTGTCAATACATTATTACATTTTTCCATTACCAAGGGCCATTTATTACAAGTCCAAGGCATCCAAACCATTCTTCTAAAAAGATCTTGCCTTTCCTAGGGTATTGGATATGTATATTATGGATCATTACCTGTTTTATTGGCAAACCTTACCAATGAACCAAAAATGGTCAACAAAAAATGAAATAACCTATGACAAATTAATGCCCTTATATCAAATTTATGACGTCAAACTTTTGGAAGCCTACAAGACTCTGGGCAGGAAAATAATCAGGAGCTTCTTAATGTGGGACCTGCAATAGGGAAACACCTTACTAAAGAATAGGAGAAACAAGTACTTTAATTATTGGAAGAATACTCCAACATATTTGCTCAAAAATACTTACGATTTTTGTAAATGAAGGGAGTAATGCATACTTTTGAAACAGGATATCCACCTCCTATTCATGCCAAACCCATTGTAAGTTGAAAGTGGAGGAAGCACAGGCCACCAAAGAATTAGATCAACTATTGGAGGCTGGATTATTAAAACCCTCAAATAGTCCCTGGGCCTCACCTTTGTTATTGGTGAAAAAGAAGGGTGGCTCACATCAGTTAATTATGCATTATCACAAGTTAAACACAATTACTTGTCAAGATAGCTACCCTCTATGAAGGATCAATGATTCCCTATAGTTGTTAGCTGGCTCAACCTATTTTTGGCAATACACTTAGCCAGCGGGTACTGGAAATCAAATTAGCACCGGAAGATTAAGCCAAATGTGCCATAATATCTGGTGAGTGTTTATTTGAACCAAACCGTATGCAACAAGGGTTGAGCAACGCCCCAGCAACCTTCCAAAGGGCCATGGATGGTATATTACAGGATATAAAGCTGACATGTGTTTTGGTATATTTGGACGGTATTACTGTGTTTTCAAAAACATTTACTGAGCATCTGGATCATTTAAAAGAAGTTTTTAGACAAATTCAGAATTTTTCACTAAAGCTCAAACCCTCCAAATGTTCCTTTTTTCATAGTGAAATGGAGTTCTTAGGTCACCAGGTTTTGGGTAAAGGAATTCAACCACTTCCATATAAAATTCAAGCTATTAAATGCATGGCACCTCCAACATTCATCTGGGACATACAAGTCTTTCCTTGGTATGGTCATTTACTATCATCAATTCATACCAAGTTTGCTGATATGGCAGAGCCGTTTTTCCATTTATTAAAAAAGGTGTGCCATTTGAGTGGATCTCAGCTCAGGAACAGTCTTTAAATTATCTCTGAACTCCAAAACTAAGGCACCTGTTTTGATCCATTCTTGATTTGCTAAGCCTTTTATTCTGCATACTGGTGCAAGTAATATAGCTATTGGGACTATTCTAGCTCGGTGTGATGAAGAGCAGATCAATCATCCTATAGCATTTTACAGAAAAACATTATCCAAAGCTGAGCAAAATTTACAGAGTAATTGAGTGGGAGTATTTAGCTGTAATTTTAGCAATCAAACATTTCCAACACTTTCTTATATGTCAACCATTTTACTGTTGTTACCAACCCTTCTTCTTTTAGATGGTTGCAAAAAATGTTGGATCCTACTTTTCTTTCTCGTTGCAAACACTTTTGCAACCTATTCAATTCAAGACTAAATCTAGTTTGATAATCTCATAGAGGGGATTAGTCTGCGCCCATGTCTGGGAGCAGTTGGGCAAGCAAGGCAAGAGGAGCAGGCGGAAGGCCCGCGGCCTCTAACATTCAAAAACGCCCCGGAGAATCTGGCAGAATAGAAAAAAATCTAAAAAAACTGGCGGTCAAAATTTCCCTGGAGATACTCGCGTGGCAAGCATGATGCAACCAGTACATCAACACGCCACATTCCCAGCTACTTTCGTCAGTGGAATTCAGAGTCCGTGTGTATCTGGACATCCAAAAACAGCTCTATGGGAAAAATTTTGTGAAGATGTACACAAAATTTTCCTGACCGCGGTGTACGTTGCACCTCACTCCATGTCACGCGGTTGGCTGGACCTAGGCTCCAAAAGCAAAATTGCAGCAGACGAGGCTGCAGCGGTGCGCATAGTGGTCGACCTCCCCAAAGGGCAATGGGTCATCGAAACTAAACCCACCAGATGGACAAAATCAAACCAAATTTTTCTCACATTTGACTTTTTGCCTACTACAGTAAAATGTGACATTTTGGAGCAACACCTGAAAGATAGTCTCGCCATATATGGCAAAATACAATCTTTCAAAATGCAATGTTTCACGCTGATGCCACAGCTGTGCACCAGCAAAGCCATCGCAGTTCTGACCCCAACTGAGGAGATTGCGAATGACCTAACCCAGATCCCGCACTCCACCTTTATTGACATCGCAGGGCTTACCACCCACCCATTCCGGGTAACAGTGGACAGCGCGCCCCCATTTGCACCCACTGTGACGCGTTCAGCCATAAGGCACATGTATGCCCCATCAAAGAGGGCGTCACATTCCAAGAGCACCCCTCAGTGGCCATGACCAGCGGAGAGGCGCACTACAAACCAACCGCAAGCACCAAGGAGGATTTCCTATGGGGAGCACAAGGCTGCTACCTATTGGTAAAGCCCATCTCCCCGCAGGAGCGTAAGAAGGCCAAGCAGGCCCATAGGGCCACGGCCAAGGAAACGGCCAAGGCCAACACCACCATCCCACACTCATAATGCCAGGAGGACATGGAGACCTTTGCGGCAGAAGCAACTCAGGAATCCATCACCCAATCAGATTGGGAGGCCCATGCTGAATGGGCCACTCAATCTGAGGATCTGATGGGAGATTTGATCTCACCCAATCGTTGCACCCAAGCCCCAGTCAAAACTGACTTGGGACCTATCCCAACCAAAAATTTTTTTGCCCCACTTGACGGTGCACCGAACTTATCCACACCGCAAAAAATTTGTCCGACGTCAGGAAAACAAAAGTGAAGGCCAAAGCCAATGCGACTCTTTCTGCAAAATTAACAAAAACCCCAATAGCGTTGCTGCTAATACCTGCACTGCTGTGAAAGCCCGTGGGGATGGAAGAGGCTGGTGGGCCCAGGGGCCCACCCCCTTGCACCTAAGGTGCGATGGGGGAAACCTTCACTCTAGGGGATGCTGGATATCTCCGGACTCAAGGCCTCCCCATCCCGGGCTAGGAAACTGAGTTTTTTACAAAACAATTTACCTGTGGATATCCTGGCCATCCAGGAGTCCCACTGTCCATGAGGTTCCGAGGAAGCTTGGAAAACAATGCTCCTACCATCCCTATCCTTTTGGTCAAAGCACTGTGGGGTGCTAATTCAGAAAAACAATTTTTTCAAATTTACATATTCAGAAACATTCCTAAATGGCCGAGTGCCCGTTGTCACCTTCTCATGGGCCGATGTTGCATACACAATCATCAACATTTACACCCCAAATGGTGCACATGAGCATCAGGAATTTTTCTTGTCAGTCAAATCCCTTCCGCTACCCCCCAATTCCTTCCTAGTTGGCGACATGAACTGTTGGCTAACCTCACCAATGGACCGGTGGCCACCCTCACCCCATGCCTCACAGGGTCACGTAGAACTACGCGTTCTAAAATCCACCCTTGGGTTAAGGGATGCGCTGCCATGACATGCCCCACTGCTTGAAAACATGACGCGTCCCCACATCCATAATGGCCAATTAAGGTCTATGACCCGCATTGACCATATTCTAGCACCGGCGAAATTCCAACCCCACATCTCCCACTTCAAAACAACGAAAATGGAATTCTCCGACCACTGACTGGTCTTGATAACCTACCACTTACCCATCACAGTTGCAAAGGCCCCACATTGGTGCAAAATCTGCCCCCAAGCTCGCGTCACCAGGATTTTCCAAGTGGGTGGAAGAGGCAACTTTGGCAGAATCATTTGTTGCACCATTTTGCGTGGACCCCATTTCCACATGGGCAACTTTCAAAGAAGACACCATCCGCCACTATCGCCATCTCTCCTTCAGACGCTCACGAGCCACATCGGCAGTTATATTGCGCGTGCTGGCAGAATTGGCCCACTTGGAGTCCAACATTCCAGCCACAGGATATAGCCCTGCATGGGGCTGGAAGTGGGCAGAGGCAGCCGCCCACCTCAACGCACTCAAAAGACAACACAAACATTGGGTTTGTGTCCAATACAGGGCCACACGCATCACTAAAGGTGACAAGTGCACCGCATACTTCTTCAAAAAAATTTTCGCACCATGCCAGAGCGTGGCCTGCACACAGGTGCGAAGATTGGATAATTCCATTGCGGACACATTGGCCGAAGTGGCAATCAAAACGCAGAGATATTACTCCAAGTTATACTGAGCTGAACCAATTCAGCTAGCCAAAATGGCAGAATTTCTCGACTGAGCTTATATCTGCACCATTTTCTGATACACAGAAATAATGAATTTAATTACTCCAAACAAATTATGGACAGCCATTCGCGGTGCGCCAAACCAAAAAGCCCAGGCCCAGATGGCATTCCATATGAGTTCTACAAAAAATATTTTAAATATATATCCCCATTGCTGCTAGCCTCACTCAGCCAAAGCCTGTTGGAAACGCGCCTCCTACCAGGAGGACATGAGGCTTTTACTGTCACACTCTTCAAGAAAGGGGATAGGCTTGACTTAGCCAACTGGCGCCCCATTTCTCTAACAAACACAGACACCAAAATTTTAACCAAAATCATGGCTAACCGTTTAGGGACTGTAGCATCTGCCACCATCTCCCCAGAACAATTCAGTTTCATCCCCAGAAGGTCGATTTGGGATAACGTGCACACAGTGGCTAATGTGTGTCAGTTCACAGCCTCTGGGGCACTTGTATTCTTGGACCAACAAAAGGCCTATGATAGAGTAAACTGGGAATATCTTAGGGCCTGCCTCCATCAATTCCGCCTACCCCCCGCTTCATTAACTGGGTGATGCTGCTCACGGAATCTGCAACAATGGCAGTGCGTGGCCCAGGCTTCCTAACGGAAGTAGTCCGCCCCCAAAGGGGCCTGCGACAAGGGGACCCCCTCAGCCCAATCTTATACAACTTCAGTCTTGACCCACTACTGCGAAATGTGAATGCCCACCTCACTGGGGTCCATGTGCCAGGCCAAACCCCAGTCAAGATGATGGCATTTGCAGATGATTGCGTGGTGGGGGTGTCTAATAACAAAGATGCACGCACGCTTGAAGCCCTCATCCAGGAATATTCTCAGGTAAGCAACGCGGCACTGAACGCCTCCAAAACCGAAATCATCCTCCTTGGTCAGTTTCAGAACTGCTGGGCCCCAGCAAGTAGTTTTTCAACCCGGCCCATCTGCTCGCCCACGTCCAGCCTTACTAACTCAACACACACCACTCCACTGGTGCTCCCCTTTGTGCCACTTCCTACCATAGGACCGGTACGCCATCTGGGCGTGTGGATGGAGGCAGGTGGATACGCGTCAGCAGTAATGGAGGGCTGTATACTGGACAACGTGACGAAGCAAATAGCCTCTCTCAGAGCCCACCCTACTACCCTCACTGGCAGGGTTGTTCTTGCCAACTCTATGCTCCTATCCAAAGTCTGGTATGGAGCCCACGCCATCCCCTTCTCCCCAAGCTTCTTCAAATCCCGTATGCTTTGCTTCAAGGATGGCTTTGGTCAGGCCACCCTCCACCAGTACGGCTAGAGGTCATGTTTGGCCCTCATCATCATGGTGGCATGGGCCTGCTTGACTTCAAAGCCCATGCCGCCAAGATCCTGGGCACCTGGATCGCGGCCATCACTGCTCCTACACTCCCATCCCAACACTGGTCCCGCGCAGCCCGCTCTAACTTTTCCCGAGCCTTGGGCCTCAATAATCCATCAAACCCCCACTCCCTGATGAAATACCTCGCATCACACACATCGGCCACAGGTCCTCACGGGACAAAAACCCACTACAAACGAATCCTACTCTCCATGCGAAGCGCAGAGTGGAGAATTCGTATTAGTGGACATATAACCCGAAGAGGCCGCCCCTCTCCTCAGTTCACACAAGAGGTACAGGGGCTACCCATCCATGATGGCGTGATCCCCATTCGACCCCATGTCCTATCCAGGGTGGACTACCTGGACATGATAGACATCCCTTATTCCATTGAAACCCAAAATACTATCTGGAAATACGCACACCATCCTCTGTTGCAGCCTCAAATCCGCTCCCATGTGTGGCGCTGCCTGAGGCGGGTGTATCATACAGCTGAGCGCTCTAATGCTTTACACTCATCCTGTGTCGTGTGTGGCCAGTATGGAACGCTGTTCCACCACCTGGAGAAGTGCCCCACCTCTAAAGTGATATGGCGCGAAGTCCAACGTCTGCTAGGCCAGGATCAAACGCATCCCTTCAGTCTGTCAAGAGATATGTTTGCTTCATCAATGGCCTCCCCCTCCCACCCTCCCTCCGTGCTCTGGTGGTTGCAATCGCCATGTGGCCTATCCACACGATTGTCTTGGATGCCATCGCTGGCTCCATCCCCACCCTCCCTGAAGCTGTCCACAGATTCCAGTCTCATTTGGTGGACCACTTTCAAGCGTGGATGTTTGGATATCTCCCACCGCGTCGCCGACAGCTGGTCTCCTCCTGGTTCCCAGTATGGTTCATCAATTCAGACCCCTTCCTCCACACGTGCTCAATAGTGGCTACGGCCCCTTCACACGTTCCCTCCCCTCCCCATAAGTGGCGTTCCCGCTGGCAACAAGAGATAGCATCGCTTCTATGGGGTGCCTCCCCTGGTACTAAGTTTTGTCTCGTCTGAGTCATATTTGGAAGTGTCCGTCCCATGGTCGGCCTTCCCCGCAATAAATTTAAAAAAAAATGTTGGATCCTGATGGGAGACTAGCACGTTGGGCCCTAATACTAAAAAATTATGACTTTTCAATTATACATCGCTTGGGTACCCAATATCAAAATGCTAATTGCCTAACCCAATTGCCTATACTAACCTTGGATTCTGAAAGTGAGGAGCGATTGTATGATTTAATTGGCTGGCCTGAGTTGTGTGATTGAGATCTGAAGAGGATTGTGCTTTCTAAAAACTATCACTAAATATACCATGTTCTGGTAAGGAGATTTGTATAAGACGGCAACTCCAAGTGATTAGCCTTTTTGTATCCAAATTCAAGATACCACGCTATCATGGAAGGACACAGACAAGTAGGTCATAGTGGTTTAAAAAGCCCAAAAGCGGTTAAAAACCTGATACTATTGGAATAATATGACTGAAACCAATTGATAGACACTTAACTTGTGTCTTATCTGTAAATGTCATGGCGCTACCAACCATACTTATCAGTTTCTAGTGATTCCACCAACTAAGGCATTTGAAGTGGTAAGTATCAATGTTGTAGGACCTTTTCCTTGGGGGTTGCATGGACACCAGTATACTATAATGGCTGTTGATCATTTAACTTGATGGGTAAAGGACATATCAATTGCTACTCCCTTTGCCAAAGCCACTGTCTTATTCCTCTACCGCCAATTCATTACTCAACATGGGTGCCCCAAAGTACTTATGTCAGACAATGGAATAAACTTTACTTTCAACTTTTACAGGAATTGCAAAGTTATTCAATATTGCCCAACGTTTGTCATTCCTTACAATCCATCAACTAATGGGGCCATTAAGCGAGTCAATGGAACTTTGGTCTCTATTTTAAGGAAGATGGCCTCAATAGTTTTATCTCAGTGGAACTTTTATTTACCTAGTGCTTTGTTCGCTTACCAAATAAGTTATCATTGAATTATCAAGATGTCGCCCTTCAAGGTTATTTATGGTTAAGATCCCTCAGTTCCTTCAAGCGTTCAAGAAATAATAAAGGAAAGTATATCATAAAACTCTGACCTTTTTATGAGAAATCTGGCTGACGAGATTATTTGCCTTCAAGCTCAAGCCATGGATCAATTGAAGTAACCACCAAAAAGGAGAATCAAAAAATTAACCAACATAGATTTGTTCAGCCTGAATACCAAATTGGAGATTTTGTTATGTATTACCACTCCTAACTTGGTGAACAGACATGAATTTGGGATGTAACAGGTCTGGTTCTTATTGAGTTATATCCTGAAAGGGGTTAGATTTTTCAATTGTCCATGTAGATATGGGTATAGTTGTAAATCATATCCACTTTAGATTTTTAAGGATTCATCCTCCTCCGCAATCAAATCTTGAGGGGGGATGTATCAGGCTTTCACCGAATTCATCTGTCTCTGAAACTTTTACCACAAATATTCCACCAATAATATTGGAAGGGGAACTCAATGAATCTAATTATATCAAGTCTAACAAGAAAATATCACGCTTATGCCAATCAGGTGATATCTAAAAATTTGATCGCTCAGCAATTGATTAGATCTGGTAAACCCCAAACTACTTCAAAACCTATAAATATTCAATCCTTTCAATAATAAATATTAGTCTATTTATAAAACCTTATATTTACTAGCTTTTATATCTTTTTGGAGACTTCATAGATAACTTCAAGAAATTACCTACCATTTTTGAAGTGTAACTCAAAACTTCAAAAGATTTAAAAATGAAAGCAATTTTATTAAGGAAAAGAACAAAATGGATATATATATAATATTGCTTTTATTTTGTTGCCTCAATTGAGAGTTTATGAAGGTGATCCCTCCTTCCATTGATTTAGTAAGGAGAAGGGGATGAACTATAATTAAAATTTGCAACTTATGGTAGAATATATGAAGATTGCATTTGTCTGCAGGTTCAACTAAGGTGAAACAGGAACCAGATTTATATAGTCCTGATGCGCTGAAATTAACAAGATTGTCAGCAGGATCAGCTTGGGTTGAAACTGGATCCACTGTGAGTAGTCCCAAGGTACTGGAATAAGTGGGGACTTGGTAAAGCCGGATAAGAGTATCCTTTAGACAATAATGAATTGTGAAAGCCTTTCCTAGGGTAAAACAGGTGGACTAGTTCAAATTTTTGGATAGAACAAAAAAGTACTGGCGTGGCATGATGCCATGGGTAATGTGCTTGAGAGAGGCTGAACTGATTAAGAGATGAAGAAGAAGGTCCTCATTACCAAATATGGCACAAGTAGCATAGAGTGCAGACCAGACTGAGCTCCACTAAAGACAAAATTTACCTTCAATGGCTAAGTTGTGACCATGGCCTAAGGCGGCATCTGCTCTTGAACACTTATCTTTCATTGGATAATATGGTCAAGCGGGGGATAAATTAATATTTTTGTCCATATCATCCAGCCCAATCAGATTGAACCAGATCTGCTTTGCCCACTAGGTGATTCACCTTAGTTGGTAAGCTATCATAAGATAAGATAACTATTGTTGGAAGTTGTCCTAGTGTAATATTGACTAACTTGCCAGTCTTTGAAACTGTTAAAAGGTTGAACTGCCATATTACTAATGGTTTCATTGTGGATGGTCCCTGACGATGATTTTTATTATATATGGTTCGATTGCCAAATAAATTATTGACAATTTAGTTTAATTAGTTGATCAGGTTTTGTCAAAAATCAACTTGGGGAATTTGTTAGTTGTTAAAGCGCTGACAATGCTTCTAGAGCAGCTTGCAAGTTAGCCTAATTGGTTTAATTTACTGATGTAATTCTAGATGGAAAAAAAACAAAGGAGGATGGAAATTCCGCATAAGGTTGCAAATTAGGAGAGTAAGATATTGGCAACTGCGTGAAACTCCTCAGGGAGATGCCAACATAACTTTTGGCTCTGATTTCACTATAAATTCTCTTGACCTAGAGTAAAATAAAGTAGAAAGTAAAGACTAAATATTTTAACTTTTTAAAATAATGTATTTATTACTCTTGGGATAAGAACAGAAGGATTGAATATCCTTAGTAAAAAATTTCTTGTAAAGTGCAGCGCATCTCTTTGAGAAGAGTTAAAAGAGAAAGAATCCCTTTGTTGTTTAAAGAGTCAGCTGGTTGTGGAAGCTCAAACAAGGCGATAGTCTCCATACTATTGCCAACTAATCTATCAGATATCAACAATCTGGGTCAACGCCAAACTAGAATCTGTGCAGGAAACATGAGAGATTAAGCGAGCAGTTTAAAATATTACAGGTTCCATTGTCCAACTTACTTATGCTTAAGTGTTTTCAATAATTTGTTGTGCATACAGTTTTAACAATCTTAGTTACTTCAGGCTTATCTGCCTTTTTATTTGAGTAAGTCACCACATACACATTATTGGAGGTTACATATTATAGGGTTTATTTCAATAATGTCCATATTGATAATTGAGGCCTTTTGGCCAGTGTTAATTTTGGTCAGGTGGGATTGTTAGTTTTGGCACAGAAGAAAATACCGCTTATATTGTGCTCCCTATTTTGCTCCTCCTTGGAAAATAAAGTACTACACTGACACTGCGTTGGCAACACTTTGAGGCATAGTGCCCTTCTCAATTGCAGTTAAAGCAAGTATATCATTCAATGGATGCGTTGCCTTTGTATTTTAGATTACTCATTTTTTTGTGGAATAATTGCTAAAATTCTTTTTATTGCAAATGAATCCTTAAGTGCCTATAGTTCCTGTTTGTAGCCAGTATTAGGAGGTCCATATATTTGAGAGCATCAGCGCAAAAAATTGGCCAATTTTAACATTGCAAGGTTTTGGATGAATGCAGGCAATAATGTATATGTTAAGTTTTGAAAGGGTTGCATTGTATGTTGCAATGCAAATTTGGCATCAAAATTGATCATAGACTTAGCGCCCAAGAGAGCCTTTTCCTCTCAGAGAAATTAATCTGAAAATTCAGCAAATTTTTTGTCCTTAAAGCCAATATTCATGAAATTAGTTTTTCTGGTTGACATCTGTTCTGGATCTCCAAACTTATGAATGATGTTCTCTTTGACCTCAGCGTAAGTAGGATTGTCATCCAAATGTGGCATGATCAACTTAATGTTTCATACATCTAAGCAGTTAATGATGGGTAGCAGCTTTGTTACAGTCACTGACCCCATACATAGCCATCTCAAATCTCTTAATGAAAGTGCCCAAACTCCCATTCTCGTCAAAAATAGGTAGATTTAAAGGTCTCTAACTCATCCTCCCTTTAGAATTTGTTACAACTATTTCTCAGTTGACTTATCCCTGGTGTCTCAGGATGCTGAGTCGCGGCGTCCAGGGTAAAGAAAAAGAATTTACTATTGGAACCATATTACGTGGCATCTGCTAACATGACCTAAATTCAACTTCAGTATTGACCTCTGAGATCTAACCTCAATGTATTTGGAGGAATTACTAACAGTAGAAATGTTATGGACACCCTGATAGTGACCATCATCCAAATCTCTAGTTTGGTCATCGATATTGACTTCCCAGTCCACATAGCTCCAACTTTCTAACTTTAGTTTCTCAATTTCCTCGTATAGATTGGACATTTGCGTTTGAAGAACAGAAATCACTTCGTCTTTTTCTTTGATTAATTTCCTTAAATTATTCAATCTCCATGTAGGGTATTATCTACCTCTAATAAAGGTAACATAAAACTTTTCTCTCTCATTGCAAACACTTTTGCAACAAATTCAATTCAATTCTAGGTAAAGTTTAATAATCTCACTGAGGAGTTTAGTTAGCGCCCAATGTCAGGGAGCAGTTGGGCGAGTAAGTTAAGGGCACAGGTGTTGGCCCCACATCAACTAAATTTCATAAACGCCCTGGCGACTCTGGCGGTATTGATAAAATTAATAATAAAAAACTGGTGGTTACCACTTCCCCAGAAATTTTGGCTTGGCAAACGCGCTGCAACCAGTTCATCAATACGCCTACTCCCAACCACTATTGTTGGTGGAACATGGGGTGCATGTTTCCCGGATATTCAGCAAACGGCGCTCTGGGAGATGTTATGTGGAGATGTACACACACATTTCCCGCACGCGGTGTATGTTGCACCCCAATCCATGCCATGCAGTTGGCTGGATCATGGCTTTAAAAATATAAAGCGGCGGATGAAGCTGCAAAGGTGTGCATAGTAGTAGACCTCCTGGACGGTCAACAGGTAGTCAAAACGAAGTGCACCCTCTGGATTAAATCAAATCAAAATTTCGTGGCTTTTGACTTCCTGCCCACAACGGTCAAGCACACCATGCTCGAGCACCACCTGAAGGCTGGGCTCGCCATATACAGCGAAATACAATCCTTTGAAATGCAGTGCTTTATGCTAATGCCAAACCTGTGCACAGGCAAAGCAATTGCTGTTTAACCCCATCCGCGGGGATAGCAGAGGATTTGACCCAAAATTCCTCTTACTGCTTATGTCAAAATTGATGGTTAAGACATCCATCCATTCAGGGTCAACGTGGATAGCGCGCCTCCCATCTGCACATTCTGTCGCACTTTTGGCCACAAGGCCCACACCTGCCCTATCAAGGAGGGCATTACTCATCAAGAAATTGTCTTGGATTTAATGGGTGGTGCAGAAGCCCACTATGAACAGACACTAGACACTGAAGCAGCCTTCCGTGGGGAGCGCAAGGCTGCTACATTCTAGTAAAACCAGTGTCCCCACAAGTGCGGAAGAAGGCCAAGCAGGCCCACAAGGAGGCGGCTAAGACTGCATCCGCCATCCCACCAGCCCAACTCCAGGAGGACATTATGACTTTCATGGCAGAAGAAGCTCGTGAATCTCTCAACCAATCGTATTGGGACGCCTAAGCCAATTGGGCCACCCAAGCTGAAATCCCAATGGATGAATCAGTTTCACCTGACAAGAGTGCCCAAGCATCTATTGGGACCAAGTGCTCACTGACAATCCTGCTGAAATTCCACCTCCAAGCAATGATGCACCACAAATGCACACAATGCAAAAATCTCGGCCCATAGTGGGAAAAAGTGAAGGCAAAACCCAATGCAAACCCCACTGCTAAAGCTAACCATTCTGACATATACTCTGTAGCATCAAATACCTCTGGTTCCAGGCAGCGCCATGATGAAAAAGAGAAGGCTGAAGGGCTCGGGGTGCCCTTCCCCTCACACCTAAGGTGCAATGGGGGAGCCTATACTTTTGGAATGTTCAACATCGCTGGACTCAAGGCCTCGCCATCCTGGGCTAAGAAACTGAGTTTTTATAAAATAATTTACCCATGGCCATCCTGGCCATTCAGGAAATCCTTTGTCTGTGCAGAACTGAGGAATCATGGAAAACCATGATCCTCCCTTCCCTATCCTTTTGGTCTGAGCACTGTGGGGTGCTAGTTTTAGTGAACAGTAATTTTAAATTTATTTCATAAAATTTATACCTGAATGGCTGCATCCTTGTTGTCACCTTTTTGTGGGATGATAAAGTGCACGCTGTTGTTAACATTTACACCCCAACCTGTGCAAGAGAATGTCAGATATTTTTCTTGGCAGTCAATTCCCTTCCACTACCCACTGACCCATTTGTTGTTGGAGACATGAACTGGTGGATTAACCCATCCACAGACTGCTGGCCCTCATTGACTACACCCCTTACAGGGGCACATTGAACTTCGCGTTCTCAAGGCCACCCTAGGGTTGTTCAAAACCTTGCCTTGCCATGCCATGCTTTGATACTCACTAACATGTCGCGTCCCCACATATACAACGGCCAGTTAAGGTTCATGACCTGCATCAACCTTATTTTTGCGCCGCTTATATTTCCTACCCAAATTTCCCACTTCACTGCGACAAAATTGATAATTCCAACCATAGAATGGTATCAATTTACTTCCACTTATCCAACCCTGCAGCCCATGCGCTGAAATGGTGCAAACTTCGCCCTGCCAAAATTGCATCGCCAAGATTTTCCTCGTGGGTAGAATCTGTGACCTCAGCTCCAGAGTTTGTCACACCATTATGTGCAGATCCAATTTCCACCTGGCCGACCTTCAAGGAGAGCACAATCCGCCAGGCTCACCACCTCTCCTCCCGCCACTCATGGGCTGCCTCGGCAGTTATTTCGCACACACTGGCAGAGTTGGACCATCTGGAGTCCAATGTCCACCCTGCGGGCTATAGCCTAGCTTGGGGTCGCAAGTGGGCAGAAGTGACCGCCCACCTAAACGCACTGGTGAGACAACACAAGCATCAGTTTTGTGTTCAGTATAAAGCTAAACATATTACTGCAGATGACATGTGCTCCGCTTACTTTTTTCAAAAATTCTTTGCACCACGCCAAAGTTTGGCCTACACACAGGTGAAAAGGACAGACTAACCCGTGGCGGATACGCTGGCCAAAGTGGCAATCAAAATATATTACTAGTACTCTGAACTGTATTGATCCAATCCAATTCCACGGCCAAAATGGCGAATTTTCTTAAAAGAGCACACATATGCACTGTTTCCCAATTACTGGAGTTGATGAATTTTATTACTTAGGACAAACTCTGGTCCGCCATTTGTGGTGCACCATATAAGTAATGCCCAGGTCCAGACGGCATCATTTATGAGATCTATAAAAAGTATTTCAAATTTATCCTACTTGCTGCTCCCTCTCTTAACCAATGCCCTCTGGAAAATGCGCCTCCTGCCTGGTGGGCAAGAGGCCTTCACTATTACTTTATACAAAAAAGGGGATAAGCTGGACTTGGCCAACTGGCACCCCATTTCTCTCACTAAAACAGACACAAAGTTTTTTACTAAAATCATGGCTAATCGTCTTGGATTGTTGCCTCTGTCTCATTTCCCTGAATAATTTGATTTCATACCCAAAAGGTCTATTTGGGATAATATAAACACCATAGCCAACTTTTGTCAATACACGGCTTCTGGAGCACTTGTATTTTTAGACCAGCAGAAGGCCTATGATAAAGTCAGATGGGAATACCTCAGAGCCTGCCTCCACAAATTATACCTTCTTCTCGCTTCATCAATTGGGTGATAGTGCTCACAGAATCCACCACAATGGCTGTGCGTGGCCCTGGCTTCCTTACAGATGTAGTCCGCCCTCAAAGGGGACTGCGCCAAGGGGACTGATATAAAATTGGCGGTATACATGAGATATGCCGATGGATTTTGCACAGGGTTCAACCCACTAAGCAATTAGGACCAACATATGATGATTGTTGTCCTACAACAACAGAATAAACATCTCAAAATAAATATGACGCACTCACTCCCACAACTTCCTTTATTTAATATTCTTAATACAGCCGCTTCTTGCTGTTTCTGCTTTTTCCACAAACTACTAATACCCTCCTCCTTTGATCATCTTGTCTCGCCTATATCATAGTGACTTCAGATGCTACCGCTTATATGGCTTAGTAATCTAATTCGCCATATCTCATTGGCTCTGTCAATTCTTCATTCATTAATTCTACCATCACCTAATTTGAGGCAATTTCTCAATAACCTAATAACGTTTTACGTCAAGACGCTCAAATAATTGTTACTCATAGTAAATTCAACAGATCCAGTCCATTCCGCCATCACAACTTAGGCTTATCGTCCAGTCATATCAGAATTGTGACATTACCCCCCTTTGACTGGATGATAAGGCTCATATTGCCTATACAAATAGAGGAACTTCGCATGCACTTGGTTGATGATCCAACCTATGGCGGGGTCCTTGATATTATATGCATCCACACCTGTCTTTTCAATAACTTCAAATGGCCCAATCCAGATACTGGCCAACTTATGTTTCCAGCCAAACCCTTATTGTTCATGGAAGAGAACCATATCGCCTTCCTTGAACTGCGCCAACCTACTATGAAGTATCTGATTGGCAGCCTGATTCCTGATCTTCTTGACTAAGCTGAAGGAATATTCTTCGGTCTGCAATTTGATCAGAATGTTTGCAAGGTTATTCAAATAGTGATGGGGTTCCACTCCACCGGTGTCTTCCACATATGAATAAAGTAACGCCGGAAGAGCTGGGTGTCAGCTGTATAGTTGTTGGAAGGGACTCTTCTCCATGGTGGAATGATAACTGATGTTATGGACGAACATGGTAATGGAAATAAGGGAGGTCCAATCAGATGGTCGATCCATTACTAATTTTCATAGGATATTCACCAAAGTCCCATTCACTTGTTCAACCATTTCATTAGATTTGGGGTGGTATGGGGTCATTAGAGCCCCATGGATACCCATAAGATCATTCAGTTTGGGGAGGATGTGCGAAGTAATATTGGTTTTATTATCAGTGAGAATAAACTGAGGGCATCCATGTCGCTGTATAATGAACTCCATCATGAACTTGGCCACTGTAACTGCCCCCAAATCTCATATTGCCCCTGCTTTGACCCATCAGGTCAAGTGGTCGATAGCCACAAGAATGTACTTACACTGGTTAGCTCCTGTTGGCAATGGACCAACGACATCCAGTTAAACAGTATGCCAAGCAAAACGTGGTTTCACTACCTGATATGAAGTCTTACGGTGGAATGGCTTCTCCACTTGGCACTGATGGCAATAGGAAATGGTTTTGAGCGCATCAAAGTTTATACTTTCCCAATAGTACCGAGGGCACAACAACTCCATTGTCTTATGCAACCCACCATGTCTGACTGCCTTGTGGGCGCTCATGATAAAACCTGCTGGGCTGAGGGTCGTGAAAAATTTACTGTAGAATTGCTAATCCGCTTGTACAGTTCCCCATTCTGTTGGAAGGTATTCACTCACATTTCATTTAACACTTTGATCACTTGGGGTGGTTTGTCATCATAATTCCTGCAGATAATTTTGTTGAACATTATGTCGCTTACATCTGCCATAACTGCAATTGTTGGAAATCTCAATAAATAAACATTCTGGTGTTTTGCTCTGGGTCTATGAAGAATTTCGAAATTATATGCCTGCAATTTAAGAGCCCATAGGGCCAGGCGCCCTTCCGGTTTTTTCAGATTTTGTAACCAGCATAGCGAGGCATGATCTGTTACAACTTTGAATTTTACCCCATGAAAATACACCCATAATTGCTTATAGGTGTAGATCACTGCTAAGTACTCCCGCTTGGTCACAATATAATTGTGCTCATGGCTGTTCATGCTACGACTGCAATATGCTACAGGGTGCTCTTCTCCTTCCTCATCTTTTTGGGATAGGACAGCCCCCACGGAGGAAAGGGATGCATCCGTCTGAATGATGAACTCTTTTTTTTAATTAGGATAGCATAACACCGGTGCACTGATCAGTGCCATTAAAAAGCATATCAAAAGCGCGTTGCTGCCATTCCATCCATTTAAAAATGGTGTCTTTCCTTAATAACTTGAATAGTGGGCCCCAAATAGAGCTGAAGTCAAGGATGAAGCGCCAGTAATAGTCAACCATTCCCAAAAATCCTGTATATCCCGCTTACTATTAGCGGAGTCATTTTTTGAATAGCTTCCACCTTATCTGGTTGAGGTATCAGCCCCATGGCATCAACCACAAACCCTAGGTTCTCCAGTTGGTCCTTAAAGAAATGGCATTTTCAAGGTTTGATCTTGATGTTAGCCTCAGCGGGATTGCGGAATACTGCTTCTAAATGGTTGAGGTGTTCAGAGAAGGTTTGGGAGAAAACATTAATGTAGTCAAGGTATACAAGGATGCATGACAATTTTAGGTCCCTGAGAATAGTGTCCATCACCCATTGGAACGTAGCTGGGGCGTTACACAGCCCTTGCGGCATTTGAGTTGGCTGAAAAAGACCTTTGGACGTAATTATGGCATATTTCTCCTGTTCCACCATTGGCAACTCAATTTTCCAGTAGCCCGAGATAAGGTCTAATGCTGAGAAGAACTGAGCTCCCCTAGCTGCTTCAAAGCATCATCAATTCGTGGTAAGGGATAGGGGTCCTTTTTGGTGATGCTGTTGAGCTTTCAGTAGTTTCATTACTACACAGTTGGTGCATCCTTCTTTTTTACAATCAGAACAGGCGAAGCCCACGGACTCTTGGATGGTTCAAGCATCCCTTGCACTACTAGCTTGTCAATTTCCTTAGTTACTACTTCTTTTGCCACCCTTGGTCATCGTATTGGCCTTGACCTGATGGGAGGAAGATCTCTAGTGTCCAGCCTATGAACCACCCCCGCGCACATCCTAAATCATGGTCATCAACAGCAAAAATCCCTTTATATTTTTGAAATAAAGCGATTGCTCTATCCTTCTGTGGTTTTGACAGCCCCATTAACTCATTACCTGATATAACGGCCATTACATTAAGCTGTGGTTTGAGAGGAAGACCAAATTCCTCCAGCAACCCAAATTAATGAACGCAAAGAATCTCCTCAATGGGGATTAAGTGTAAGTATGCCACTATATGGTGGCGGCGGATTTGCAGTGGTATTGTTTGTAGATTTGCAAGTAAAACTTTGATCTCCCTTGCCCTGGTAATATAATGCCTGGGGCCACGTGGGGCTCGAACCATGATTGCTGATATGGTCCAATAACCTCCACATAGAGTTCATCTGGAATTTTAACCACCAACTCAGTGTTCACTTTAACTTGATGCCCAGATGGGATAGATACAGATCCAGCTGCTCTGAGTGGCAGCCCTTGATATTCATAAATCTGTTGAGAAAGGGACCGGGTTTTGCCCTTTAACTGATGGTAGCGAACTGGGATTACTCCATCACTAAAATCTAGATTGATATTCCCCATATGTATTGGATCATTTGGAACTCCGCTAGAGGTGAAGAAAATTGGGATTCGCTGACCCAATATTTCAAAAGTTTCATCCATCATGTCAATGAAAGACTCATAGTGTCACAAGAAAGCAGTATCAATTAGCAGATCATAATGGCTATTTGGTAACACTAAAGCTGGGGCTACCATAACAATAGAACCAAACTGCAGCGAAAGTGCGCTTTATGCTCCCTCAGATACCATATTTTCCGCTCCAGCAGTGTCATATACCATCCCGTGTTCCACATTCAGTTTTAATGACAACCTTGCCATCAATTTAGTGGAGACTATATTGATGGGGGCACCAGTATCTATGATGGCATGGACACGAGTCTTAGCTACAACCAGATCACACTAAGTACATTTGGAGTAAGATGCATCTCAACTATTTATAACATGGTCATCTAAGCAAACTTTGTATCCAAGGAAACACACAATCCCTTTACCAATTCTGGGGTATTATTTTATTATAGTTTTTATTGGAAGAGCGGCGCCTACTGCTTTAAAATAAGTGCATCTGAGGAGGGGTCTAACTTTTCAGGGGTTACTTGATTGAACATTTGGCAAGCATACGGCTCAGCCTGCATCTGGGACCCCTCTTCTGCTATAGCTACAGACTGCACTTGTGTCAAAACATTCACCCCTCCAACCGGCTGCTGATATAATTCTGACTCGTTGTGCAAGGGAACTTCTGCTGAATATTCTAATTTGGGTTCAGGTGGGACATCTGGTATAGCAGAGATAGAGAGTCCCTTCTCAATTCCGCTCTGACTTTTCCCTGGTCGTACTATTCCAGCTGTACACAAGAGACCAGTATATTATAGCACCATCGTGCCAGATGCCCCTGTCTACTGCATATGAAACAGTCGATCCCATAGGGTCTAGTTTCTTAAATTAATATAAAACAAGCCATGGCGATAGTGGGGCTAGAAGTGGTCAGCATAAACAGGTTTAGAGCGATAATTGGGCCTGGGACAATAAGCAAGTATGGGGTGGATGTATAACCGCTGAGTAAACTTGGTGGAATGTGAACTGGACTAGAAGAGTCCCCCAAATAAGACGTTTTGGCAGTTATAACAGAAGGATTACACTCGATATTAGTTGGAGGGAAGTTGGCTGATATATGGTGCAAAAAATGAACAATTTTAAGCAAAGGTACATCTTCATCCAAAAGTTGGTCCATAACGTCATGCAACTCACGGTATGGCTTTACAGTAGAAGTCATCGCAATACACACATCTGATATAGGTAGAATTCCAGCCCCAATTAGCATGTGAATCTCCGCTGTAAATTGCTCAGAAAATGCGGTGAGGGTCTCATTTTGCTGAAACCTGATGGTCAAAAATTCGGCCTTCCGCTATGACATTTTTGAAGTTCCGCTGAACAACCACAGCACCGTCTCTTTAACTTCTTGGTAATTAATGGAGCTGCCAGAAAGGTAACAGATGACTTGATCAGCACTTCCGCCATCCAAGGAAGAAATCAACAGCTTTACTCTTCTTCAATATGAAGCTCCTTCAGTTGCAATTTAAAATCGCTTAAAGATCCCATGAATCTTCCCTTCACAATTAAATGGGGGCAGCTTATTGCAGCAAACCGCCTGGAGCAGCTCATCTTGTTTTTTAAGCACAGTGTCCAAAGCCAGTTTCAGCTTTACATAGGCAACTGACCCAGAGTGCTGGTTAGAGCTTTTATCAAAAAAACATGAATGCAACATAGCAGGCAACAGATATTTTTCATTTTGTTTTTAATTGATCAATGGGCCCCCTATAGTGAGTACCACTGTTATAAAATTGGCTGTATACAAGAGATACGCTGACAGATTTTGGACAGGAATCAACCCACTGAGAAATTAGGATCAACAATATGATGAATATTGTCCTCAAAACAACAGAATAAACTTCTCAAAATAAATATGGAGCACTCGCTCCCACAACTTGCTTTACATGATATTCTTAATACAGCCGCTTCTTGCTGTTTCCTCTTTTTTCCAAACTACTAAAAACCTCCTCCTTTGATCGTCTTGTCTCGCCTATATTATAGTGACTTCAAATGCTACCAATTATACAGCTTAATAATCTAATTTGCCATATCTCATTGGCTTCACCAATTCTTCATTCGTTAATTTCACCATTGCCTAATTTGAGGCAATTTCTCAATAACTAATATCGCCTTATGTTGAGGCGCTCAAATAATTGTTACTCATAGTAGACTCAACAGAATTAAATTTATTCCTCCATCACAACTTAGAGCTTATTGTCCAGTCATATCAAAATCGTGACAGGGACCCACTTAGCCCACTCTTGTATAGCTTCAGCCTTGACCCACTTCTTCAAAGGGTGAATACCCGCCTTACTGGTGCCCATGTGCAAGGCCAGGCACCAGTCAAAATGCTGGCGTTTGCTGATGATTGTGTGGTTGGGGTGTCTACCAATCATGATGCACACGCGCTTGAAGATACTATCCAGGTTTACTCCAGGGTAAGTAATAAAGCACTCAACGCCTCCAAAACCGAAATTGTTCTCCTTGGTTGGTATCAAGCCCGCTGGGTCCCAGAGCCCTGTTTCCTACCCGCCTTGTCAGCTAGCACCTGAGTTAGCTTGCCCTGGACAGCCCACACTGCCCCGCTTGTGCTCCCCTTTGTGCCAAGCCCTACCGTTGGCCCTGTCTGCCATTTGGGGGTGTGGCTGGAGGCAGGAGGGTACGCCTCATTGGCGATGGAAAACCATATCCTAGATAACATGACGAAATGCATAGCTTCCCTCAGAGTCCGTCAGATCTCCCTTACAGGCAGGGTAGTGCTTTTTCAACTCTATGCTCCTCTCTAAAGTTTGGTTTGGGGCCCACGCCATTGTTTTTTCCCATTGTTTCTTCAAGTCATTATTCGCCCTTCTGCAAGGGTGGCTTTGGTTAGGCCACCCACCGCTGGTGCACCTGGATGTCATGTTTGGCCCTCGCCATAGTGGTGGTATGGGCCTGCTCAACTTTGAGGCCCATGCTGCCAAAATCCTTGGCACATGGATCGCTGCCGTTACCAACCCTGCAATTTCAGTCCAACGCTGGCCCCGCGCGGCCTGCTCCAACTTCTCCCGCGCCCTGGGCCTCACCAATCCTTCTCACCCCCACTCTCTGTTAAAGTACCTTGCCTCACATCCATCTGCAGCGGGCCCACATGAGACGGCGCCCCACTTCAAAAGAATCCTCCTCTTCATGCGGAGCTCTGAGTGGACAATTCGCATCTGTGGGCACACCACCCAGAGGGGACGTCCCTCTCCTTGGTTCACCAATGAAGTACAAGGACTTCCTATTCTCAACGGAGTGATACCCATGCGACCCCCTACCATGTCCAGGGTGGACTACCTGGACATGATGGACATCCCCTACCCCCTTGATACCCAGAAAACCATTTGGAAGTATGCCCACCACCCTCTGTTGCAGCCTCAAATCAATTCCCATGTGTGGCGCTGCCTGAGGTGGGTGTATCATATGGCTGAGCGCTATAATGCTTTACACTCATCCTGTGTAGTGTGTGGCAGTATGGAACGCTGTTTCACCGCCTGGAAAAGTGCCCTCCATCTAAAGCAATATGGCGTGAGGTGTAACATCTGCTTCGTCATGATCAAGCACAGCCCTTCATCCTGTCTAAGAACATGTTCACTTTATCCATGGCCTCCCCTCTTCCACCCTCCCTCCATGCCTTTGTAGTTGCGATCGCTATGTGGACTATCCACACGATTGTCTTGGATGCCATCTAAGGCTTCACCTCCACCCTCCAAGAAGCTGTACGCCAGTTCCAGTCGCACTTAGTGGACCACTTTTATGCGTGGATGTTTGGGTACCTCCCACCACATCGCCGCCAGTTGGTCTCATCCTGGTTCCCAGTTTGGTTCATCATTTCTGACCCCTTCCTAAATATGTGCTTGATAGAGGCGCAAGCCCTACACACGTGACCCCCCTCCTCCTTCTCTTGGCGTTCCCTTTGGCAACAGGAGATAGCTTTTGCTTCTCTGGGGTGCCCTCCTATCGCTGAAGTTTAAGTTTTTAGTGTCTTATCAGAAGTGTCTGTCCCCTGGTTGGCCTTCCCCAAATAAAATTTGAATAAAATTCAAAATTAATAGAGGTAACGTCTTCATACAGATTAATAATTAAATGACTTAACCTATCTTCTAAGTCTTATAACTTTGTAAATTAAAGACTGAAAAAGTGATACGGGTTGGGGTCACTCCCATGATTGGCATGCTCACCATCTGCCTTCCCAGCCATGAGCACCACTATTGAAGTTTTAGCTACTTCAGTTAACTGGTTTGTCACGCTAGAATATGCATGAAGTTACAAATGTCTACTGAATGAGGACAATAAACCAGAAGATGGCATTTTTAAAATTAAATTTATTTGGGGAAGGCTGACCATGAGATGGTCACTTCTAATATCTAATACTAATAAAAACTAATAAAACTAGAGGCACCCCAGATAAGCTAATGCTGACTCATGTTGCCAGTGGAAATGTCCATTAAAGAAAGAGGGGTATCTTGAGTAGAGGTATGCGCCACTATTGAGCACGTATGTAAAAAGGGGTCTGTAGTGACAACCCATATTGTGAACCAGAATGAGACCAACTGTCGTTTATGGGATGGTAGATATCTAAGCAGCCATGCTTGGAAGTGTTCAATAAGGCGCGACTGGAATTGGCTTAAAGCTTCCTGGAGGGTGGTAGTATAGCCTGAAATTGCATCCAGGACAACCGTGTGGATAGTCCACATAGCTATTGCCACCACTAAGGCTCAGAGGGAGTGTCTTATAAGTGAATACAAGTTCAAGGCGAAGATGTTCCTAGATAGGCTAAAGGTCTGTGTTTGCTCCTGGCAAAACAGCCTTTAAACCTCACGCCATATCGCTTTTGAAAGCGGGCGCTCTTCCATTTGGTGGACCAACGTCCCATATTAGTCACACACAAGCATGAAGAGTGTGATGCGTTGGATCGCTCTGCGGTATGATATACCCACTTCAAACAGCGCCACACATGGGAACGTAATTGTGGCTGTAGAAGAGGGTGATGGGTGTATTTCCAGATGTCTTTCTAGGTTTCTAGGGAGTATGGGATGTCCAACATATCCAGATACTCCACTCTGGCCATGGTAGAGGGACCTCCTGGGTACCAAATTGTTTAGAACGGCTTTCTCTTAGACTTTCTGTTTGAATTTAGGAGTAGGATGACCCCTATGCGGGGTGTACCCACTGATTTGATCCTATATTCTGCACTCCTCTTATTAAGTAGAATCCTTTTAATGTGGGCGGTGGTCCTGTGCGGGCGTGCTGCAGATGGGTGAGTTGCCATATATGTGAGAAGAGAGTTGGGGCTAGTGGGGTTACAAAGGCTAATAGTGCAGGCAAAGTTTAATTGTGCCGCATGTGACCAATATTGAGTTGGGAGTGAGGGGTTGGTTACTGAAGCAATCCATTTGCCCAGAATCCTGGATGCCTGGTCCATGTAGTTAAGTAGTCCCATTCCCCCGCTTTGGCATAGACCATAGAGGACTTCCAGTCGCACATGGAGAGATTGATCTAGCCAAAGCCACTATTGTAATAGGGCATATAATGAACCAAAAAAGTTAGGGAGAACGCGATGTCATGTGCTGCAAACCATACTTTTGACAGAAGAGAAGGGTTGGAAAGCACTACTCTACCTGTTAAGCTTGTTTGTTGATCACTTAATGATTTAATACACTTTGTTACTTTTGCTAGTATGTTGAGCTCCTTTATCGAAATGGAATATCCACCCGCCTCCAACCATACTCCCAGATGACGTACTGGGCCCTTAGTGGGGTTGGACACAAAAGGTAATACGAGATGCGTGTTTTGGGTTGGTCACCTGGGTGCTCTGATGATATATTAAACTACAGTGTCCCTCTGATTAAGGGGTGCTGGGGACCAATGTGTTTGGTATCTACAATAAAAGATGATTTCAGTTTTGGATGTGTTGATTAATGCATTTCTAACCTTGAAGTATCCCCAGATTATGGACTCCAGTGTGCGTGCATCCTGGTTGCTGGATATCCCAACCACACAATCATCTAAGAATGTAAGCATCTTTACTGGTGCTTGGCCTTGCACTTGTACACCAGTAGTACGTGCGTTTACACTGCAGAGAAGTGGTTCTAGGAAAATTGTATTAAATGGGCTCAGAGGGCCTCCTTGGTGAAACCCGCCCTGTGGGCGCACCACATCAGTGAGAAAACCTGGTCCTCATACTGCCATTGTAGCTGATTCAATAATCATTATTGCCCAACTGATGGAGCATGAGGGAATGTGGAACTGGTGAAGGCATGCCCTAAGGCTTTCCCAATTTGCCCTATCATATGCTTTTCTTTGGTCCAAAAACACAAGCGCCCCAGTGGCTGTAGATTGCCATACAATAGCTACAGTATCTATATTGTCACAAATTGACCTTTTTGGATAAAGCCAAATTGCTCTGGGATATCACCTCAGATGCAATGATCCCTAATCGGTTATCCATTATCTTTGTTAATATTTTAGTATCAGTGTTAGTGAGGGAAATAGGGCGCCAGTTTGCTAAGTTTAGCTTTTCCCCTTCTTAAACAATGTTACCATGTAAGCTTCTTGTCCCCCTTGGAGGAAACGTGTCTCTAAGAGACATTTGTTCATTGAGGCTAACATTAGGGGGAATAAATGGTTGAATTGCTTCTTATAGAACTCATAAGGAATCCCATCTGGATATGGGCTCTTTCTGTGAGGTGCAACACAAACAGCATACCAGAATTCATCTCAAATTCCTAAATTTCATAAGTTCTGAGTAGCGGGAAACTGTGCAAATGTGTGCACAAGCTAGAATTTCATCTATTTCGTTTTTGATCAACTGGGTCAGCCCTGTATATCTCAGAATAATAGTTTTGAAATTCAGTCAATACTTCTGCCATCATTTCTTCAATGGATTTGTCTGAGCACCTTACCTGTGTGCAGGCCAAGTTTTAGTGTGGGGCAGAAAATTGGCAGGAAAATATTTGGAGCATTTTTTACCCGCAGTAATATTATTTGTTCCAAATTGTATACAAACGTGGTTTTTGTGTTTTTTAGCACGTTAAGCTGCGTCAACACTTGGGCCGATTTGAAGCCCCAAAGAAGGGCTGTACCCTGTCTTGAGGACATTATTCTCCAAATGCTTAACCTCTGCCAAAGCGTGATTGATGACTGCTGAAAAAGCCTGAGAGCGCCATGACAAAACGTGGGTTATTTGGGAAATTGTGGATTTTTTAAATTTTGACCAAGTTGATAGGGAATCCGCACAGAAAGGAGTTGTGAACTCCTGTGTCAATGTCGCAGCATCCATCCAACTTGAGAATGTGGGTATCTTGAGAATGGCTGGGCGTGACCATCTAGTACTAAAAAAGAGAATGGCTGGGCGAAGTTTACTCCATTTAGGTGCCTATTGCACTAGACTTGAAAAATTAAATGACACTGAGACCATCTTATGGTCTGAGAAATCTATCTCTTTTTTTAAATTGTGAGATCTGGGAGCGAAAATCCATCAGTGCCAGAATGTAATCTATATGGGACATAGACACCAACTATCCATTATTTAAATGTGGATGTGACATGTTGGGTAGTAATGGTGCCTGCTTGGGGATGGTATTGAAGAGGCTCAAGGTAGCTTTCATCACCTAAAATTTGATATGTCCCTGTAGTGGAATATGTGCAGTTGGCCAGCGGTCTATGGTTGGGTTGTCTAATGGTTTAGGCACCAACCACAAAGGATTTAGATGGTAGGTGGAGGGAGGCCATGTCTGCGAAGAATTTCTGTCAAATTCACGCACAGTTGGGACATAGATGTTAATTATTGTGCACACTTCAATTTCTCATGAAAAGGTCACAACGAGCACACATCCATTAAGATATATTGTTTTCCAAAAATTTAAATTTGTAGTTCACCCATATCAGCGCCCCAAAGTGTGGCGACCAAAAGAATTAGGAGGGGAGTAGCATGGTTGCCCATGTGTCCTTGGCACCCTGCGGACAGTGAGTTTCCTGAATGTCCAGGATATCCGCAGGTAAATTATTTCATATGAAGCTCAGTTTTTTAGCATGAGATGGAGAGGCCTTGAGTCCGGCAATGTTCAGCGTCCCTATTGCAAAGGATACCCTCCTCAATCCTTAGGAGTGAGGGGTGGGCCCTCAGGCCATGTCACTCCTTGCTGCTGTGAAAACTCAGCCAACTGTCTTTGTCAGCGAGTGTTTGAAGATGGTGTATCATTTGGTAAATAGCTATTTTCTTTGAGGGCATCTTAGGCTGTGAATTTCTTGTATAGGTGGTTCTTTTTCTCTTTGCAGGTTTTTGCATTATTGTTGTTTTGCAGTGCACCATAGAGCATATCCAACGATTCTTCAAAAAAACTCTGCTATATCCAGATTTGAAAATCTACTTGCGTTTGTTATGCATGAATCCAGTGGGTTTGTATCATGCACATATTGCAGGTTTGAGGGCTGGGTCTCCCCATCTGATTGGGTGGGATTATGAATTCCATTGAAGTGGAAAATCTCGTCCTGGTTGGCTTGGATCTGGGCAGGGCGGATGGCTGAGGCCGCTATAGCTGCTGCCTTGGCCTGTGCTCAGCGTTGCTGCTTTGCTTTTTTTGTTCTAGTGGGAACACAGGTTTTACCTAGATATAGCACCCCTGTTCGCCCCATGGTAATGTGACACTAGAGTCTACTGTGGGCTCACTTTGTCCTTCACCCATTGCTTCCAAGGAAGCTTCATTCAGGGTAAATCCCTCTCTGGTGGGACAACTGTGTAGCTTGTGTCCAAAAGCCCGACAATAAGTGCTATAAGTGGTGCGCTGTCAACTGTTATGTGGAACGATTGAGTCTGTTATTCGTTGATGGTGAGTGTCATGGTGTGTGGGATCTGAGTTAAGTCCTCAGCTACCCCTGAGAATGGGGTGATCACCGCTATCACCTTACCTGTACTGAGTTCAGGCACCAGTAAAAACTTTGAATATTGAAGGAACTGTTTCCCCGTAGTTTTGGAGTCCTTCTTTAAGATGACTCTCAAGGACTTCACACTTGATGGTCAGAGGGAGAAAATCAAATTTCACAAAAATTTGCTTTGATTTTGTCTATCATGTGCAATTGGTTTTGACCACCCGTTGACCCTCTAGGAGACTAACCACCATGCACACCTATGCAGCTGTGTCTGCTGCATTCACTGTTTAAAACCTGAGATACAACCAAATGTAGGTCATTGTGTGCAGTTCTACGTACACTACTTATGGATAGTGGATGCATATGTCCCACAAAACTTCTCCAAGAGAACAGTTGAATAAATGTCCAGGTAAACAAGGACACCAAATTCCACTTATGACAGTGGCTGTGAGTGGGGAGATATAAAGTACTGGTTACACTTGGTATTCCATCACAAGATTTCTGGCAAAATATTCACCATGGCTTTCTTTTTTTTTCCAAGCCACCAGTGTCCCCATGGCGTTTTTAAACTTTAAGGTGGTGCGAACACCAAAGCTGTGCCTTTTACCACATTCACCCAGCCCTTACTCAGAAATAGGAGTGTACTCATCTCCCCTTACTAATTATCAAACTTATTCTGTCTTAAATCGAATTGGTTACAATTTCTGATTGTAATGGGAAAGCAGAAAGAATTTTAGAATATAAACTCTTTATATATAAGACTTAAAGCGGTCTTCTCCTGTCATTATAATTAAAATGTGGCTTCCTGCCTATGATCTTCCTGATCAATAATTAAAATCTTCATTATGATTAAAAAAGAATTAGATGTATTGAGTTTAATTATTAAACTACCAAAATTGCTTTTGCATCTATCAAATTTCTGGGGTTTAAATAGGCAACTTCTGATGCCAACTTCATCTTCACCCATGACTCCTCTTCTTGCATAAATAATAAACCAGTGGCTTATGAAAAAGGTTTTGAGTGGCTTCTTCATATGTGAGGCTTCCTGCTGCACACCCAAATCCACCTTATGTCCAATGTATTTCTAAAATATATATTTTAATACAGAATCCCTTCTGAGGAGTCTATAAAAGGCTAAACCATTTTTTTTCTGAACAACGGTAGCTTATTGCCATGATAATTCATAGCACTAACTAGAAATTAATTTAATAACACTATTGCATTAAAACAAATTTCAACTTACTAAAAAGGACACTAATAATTGGTCATTAAGTCAATTATAATTAAGTATAATTTTTAGGCCGTAAATCCTTCATTTTACTTGTAATATGTATATTTTTCTTATACTAATTGCTGATGTATATAAAATTAGGTAGAGTAACTTAGACTTAAGCCTATATCATTATCTCTAATCTTTAATACTTTACAAATCTAAATCCAGTCAATCATTCAACACCAGATCCAGTGTGTTTAGTGTGATAAAAGTGGTTGTGGACCATTTTAGTAAGTTCAAAACCTTGCCCCTTGTTCATCAGCCATCACCTAAGAGACAGTTTGGCTCTTTATGAAGCATGTGTTCTTGATGTTTTGCTTCCCACAGGTAATTGTGAGTGACTGGGGGCTGCATTTTACAGACACTTTTTGTTTTGAACTCCTGGCTTTCCTGAATATTAATATATGGCTCTCTGCCACATAACATCCTCAGTCTAACTGAAAATGGAGAAAATCAGACATATTTTTAGCAGTTCTGCAGTTAAACTTCTGCTGCGCAGGATACCTGGGCGAATGATCTTCCATTTAAACAATTCAGAAATAATAATGGCACTCATTTGTCTACCAGCTTCTCCACATACAAAGCTACGCTGGGTATAGCCTCCCATTTTCTATTGACCCTTGCCTTCGCCTAGATGTCCCAGCCTGTGGACCATGTGAGTCAAATTTGGAGCACTCAATCCCTGGTTCAGGAGCGCCTGACCAAGGACATAAGCAATTACAAATGATTTACAGACCATAAACGTCTCCCTGCTATTGATATCAAAGTGGGATCCTCCATCATGTTGGTTATGTGGCACCTGAACATGAAGGTGCCATCCCAGAATTTTGTGAGCAAATGCTCTGGTCCCCATGTGGTTGAGGCGGTTTAGGAAGTTGGGCGTATAGGTTGACTCTTCTGGATCACTGGAATCAGCACCCCATTTTCCACGTTTCTCAGATGTCCTCATTTAAGGGTAAGGATACAGCAGTGCCAGAGCCAATTCTGTTGGAGGGGTTGGAGGAGGCTCAAGATGATAAAATTTTAACCTCGTGCAATTTTCATCATTTGTTACAGTATCTCATGGCCTAGGAGAGAATTCAATCTTTTAAAAACAGTTGGGTCAGTACCCAAGATTATGCCCATTGTTGTAATTTAGTTGAGGCCTTTCATGCCCTGCACCCTGATACTTTTCGCCCTTCCCCAAAATTCGCCATCCTCTTGGCCATATAGTTGCTAAAAACTCACAAGAACGTTGCCCTTTCCCAAATTCCCAGTGGTGGTGCTCCACCTGTACAAAGAGAAGGATAATGTAAGTCCTGGGGAGCACCCTTGCGCCTCAACTGTGAAAAGTTTACATTCAGGGTGAAAAAGGGGGTTATGAAAATGGCTGTTTCTCTCATTTTCCAGGGCAAATTACCTTATATTGGTAGATGAGAGGTGGGTGACATCCTACCCACTAAAGATTACTCCTAATCTCCCCTTATCACCACCCAGGAATTGTTGCATAAATTTTGGTTGTGTGTCTGGATATGGCGGCAGTAAGAAGCCCTTGCCAACGGAGAGTTTGTGTCCACACCTCTCATCTAGTAATTGCTAGCCCTGATTCAGGTTTTGTTAAAATGGAAAAAATATTTTTCAGCGTAAAAAAATCATCTGCTGTACGCTAAATTTGAAACCTTACCAATTTGTTGCCTCTCCATCAGAAAAGGTGAGGCCATCCACAACAGGTTTGGGTGCAATAAATCCCTTCAAAACGCATAGGGACTTCCCATTCCTGCTATTATTTTGGTTTGACCAACCATCATTTCATATTATATATTTGTTTAATTTTGTTTTACTAATCTTTAGATAAAGGATTTGATTTGATCTTAGAAATTGATATGTTGCAAGACCTAAGTTTTTATTTGGTTGGTCGCTTATGATTTATTATTGATCAAATTTCCTTAATATCCTCTGATGCATTTATAGTTCCTCTTGCATCATAGACCACGTTGCCGTGGCTTTAATACATTAATTGACTCATATTTTTCCACTTCAATATGCTATTTTGCCTCTGTGTCAGCATATAAATATTGATAATAGGGTTCTTTATAAACAGTATGGCCAGCTGCCTTTAATTGAATATGGTTGGCGTACTGTAATTATTCTGGAATATTGATCATATAATGAAAAATCTCCTCATCTCTATTCACTAGCTTTCCTGGTTTAATTTGGATAAACGCAATAGTTTGTCAATCTTTTAGCTGCATAGTAACCCTAAATACACCAATAATAACTCTGGTAGAGAGAGAATATCTGCATGAGCTTGCCATCAATAAAGGTGACTCTTTTTCTTAATTAAATAGTTAATATTATACTATTAAATTTAATATAGAGCCTCAAAGCTACTGGCAGTACCTGATACTATGATGTGCTCCATTATTTGATTAATTAAACCCTATTCCTGCTAATAGGGTTTTTGCTCTTACAATTTTTACCTGGATTGCTGTCCTCATACAGTATCTGGTGTTTTTAATTGTATAAACCTAAATATCTAGAAACTAATACCTAAGCGCCAATTTCAACACCCACTATAGCCATAAGTGCAACCAATTGTCACCAGATAAACTATCATTAATCCACCAAACAAAATTGTACTGGTAGGAAAAATTTTGTGAAAAATTTGAGACCAATTTGGATGGTCAGGTTGAGACCTATTTTCGCGTCCATGACTACTTTAGAGTGTTGATCCACTAGAACTGCTTATGATTGCATTTACTATGGTTAATACAGATTTTCCTATTCCACAAGCCCTAGGACTTAAGATAACAGTCCCTCACATGTACTGTTACCAGTCAATTTTTACTTTTAACAAGTAAATGAATCTTTGTATGGAAAATTTTGAAATTAAAGTATCTTGGCTATTTGTTAGCTGCGTTATCGCCAGGTGCCATGTTTCCTAGTCTTTGTAAATAAGTGCCATAGTGGCCATAATTACTACTCTTTTGCCCTCTCTACTTTATTGAGGATATCTTTAAGTTGGTCACCTAATTTTGACTCACATTTTGGAAGCCTTATGGCGTCATGATGTGGCTCTGCTTTGTGAGGTGATTCCCACCCAGTGGGCTAAGTTTTTTAATATTCTGCGTGTTTGCCCCTCATGTTTCCAGAGAGAATTTCAGTCCCGCTGGGGTGATTAAGGATACAACTGCTTAGAATCCTGGCTGCTACTCTTGTAATTTTGTGGTTAATGGCGGGTATAATAACAGTGATTGCCAAACTTCATTTATCAGTTGTTCTATCCTTAATAAACTATCAAAACATATATATGGTTACACTCCTGGGATTCTGGTTTGTGTTCTGGGAGTTTAGTCACCTAAACTATCAGGGTGGTCTTAACATTATTAGCTGGTGCCATGACAGTATGTTACATACTTTTTTATATATATTTGATATCTTTTTAAGATTAAATTTATATAACTAGATTACTGCATTGAGAAGGGTTCATCAGCAAAAAAATAAGATGAGTAAGGATTATTACTTAATAAGTTTGGGAACCACTGATCTAGATAATTTTAATATAGATAAGATAATAAAACTATTATTTATTTTAACAAAGCAAAATTATCTACTGCATTTTTAATTTTTATTAGAGTCACCTTAGCCTTAGAAACTTAATCTGATAATATTAAGTTTTTTTCTATAGATATAAGTCTCAAAAGCACTAAGTCTGAAAAGTACTTATAGCTAAAACAATGATACTAAGCCAAGTTGAGATTAAAATTATGTGAATTTAATTTTAAAAAGTCCCCAAAACTTAAGAAAAACAATGGAA